>WBNM01012218.1:0-19055 GCA_013399055.1 Ramphastos sulfuratus
ACTCCCAAACCATCACAAATTCAAAAGTAAGAGGCAGAGGTTGAAAAATCATGGTTTCTCCATTTAGGGTCATAATAAGATATTAATGAAATATTATAGTGTCTAAAAGTACATGTGGATTTGCAGTACTTTGATGGCAAGTTATTGAATTTTTGACTGTAACCAAATCCAAATATGTTTAGAATGATAAACAAACTTTTATGTTCTATGTAATTTGAAGTTTAACCTTTAGTTACAGCAGGCTGAGAAGAATCCTATTCCCAGAAAATTTATTCAAACTCTGTCACTGTTGGTGAAAGAAAAGACCAATCTTTTTAAAAAATGTCAATATCTGTTTTTATCTAAACCAGCACCACAGGAAAATTAGACAAAAAGTAAACCAAAATGACTTTCACAAGCATTAACTGTAGTCTATAAAATTATTATACTTTTAGTTCCTATAGTTTAAACTGGTACAGCTTTTCATACTTCTGAACTACTTCTGGTCTGAGCGGCACATGGATGGATTCTAGAGAATCATAGAATCATAGAATGGTAAGGTTGGAAGGGACCTCAAGGATCATCTAGTTCCAACCCCCTGTCACAGGCAGGGACACCTTCCACTAGTACAGGTGAACTTGAACTTGATCTTTATACTTATTTAAATGAAGCAAAAATTGCAAAGGAAGCATACTTAGAAGCACACACTACACATGTTACTCACACTGAAAACCTGGTTTTCAGATGCAATTGGAAGCGTGGTAATTAGACAATGAAAACTACAATTCATTACTATCATATCCAGAAAATTATAAAGCTTTTCTTTTTATTTTGTCACTAGCAAACTGTTTCAAATGGATTAGCAACTTTTTTTTTCTACCAAATGTGTTAAGTTCTTCAAAAGCTCTTTTGGTGTCTGGTAGCTGAATTATGCTTTCCGGAAAAATTTGAGTGCAGCTACATTGTTAGATAAAGATTACCAAGATAAGTACCAAACTCTTTGATTATTCCCTAAGTTTTCTGCTGTATAATACATAACCCAGGAGGGATTTTTATGTTTCTATTACAAAAGACTAAGTTTCAAATAGCTTTGTGAGTTCAATTCTGTTTCTATGCTCTTTGAAGATGCAATACAATCAAGACACTTTGAGATGAATTTTAAGAGTTATGCATGAAAAATAATCACGTACAGTTTGATCATAAATAAAGGGGGTTTTGTGTGTATTTCCTGCAGACTGCTTTGAAAGTTTATCTTTTAAGAAGTTCATAAGCTGCAGCAAAGAAGGGCCTTAAGGGTCAGACATGAGTTCAAAAACCTTTTTGAATGGTTTCTGTAACGTTTTCTTTTTAAATTGCTGTAGGTGTGACCCGAAGCCTGCCAAAGTTAACGAAGGTGTTTCTCTTCAGCACATCGGGGCTCACATTCTTAGGTCATGAGCCAAAAAGATACCTTAATTTACTAAAGAGAAAGAAGACATATGGTTGAAAGAGTTGGATTTTTCTTTTTTTTTTTAATAATTAAGATAGTTGGAATAGAATGTCTTAACATCACATGAGTTGGGCAGAACCATAATTAGAGGAAAGACTGTAGTTGGATATATAGAATCATAGAATGGTAAGGTTGGAAGGGACCTCAAGGATCATCCAGTTCCAACTCCCTGCCATAGTCAGGGACACCTCCCACTAGTACAGGTCACTCAAGGCCTCATCCAATCTGGCCTCGAACAGCTCCAGGGAAAGAGCATCCACAACCTCTCTGGGCAACCTGTTCCAGTGCCTCACCACCCTCACTGGAAAGAACTTCTTCCTAACATCTAGTCTAAATATATGTGAGCTTATTACGCATCAATAGTTCTGTAAAATGTCTCTATGAGTTAAATGTAATATTTTGTAAAATATTAAAACAAACAAAAATAAAAATCAGGAATCATACAAGCCAAACCTGCATTATTTTATGAGACAAAGTCATTAAGAAGTACTAAAAAGTTATTTTCAAGGCACAAACTGGCTATATACCTTAATGTGGTTATTTTTTCCGTAGGTGACCTAAACAGGACAGCACTGTGATAACTAAACTTCTATTAAAATTTTGCAAAGTTATATGGTAATTACAGTTTCCACAACATATTGTATTAGGATTAATGGAGGTTGTTACAGCACCACTCAGAAATATAAAGAAATGTGATACTCAATGGTTTTCTTCTAAGACATTCTGGAGAAGAGAAGGCTTTGAGGAGACCTTCTAGTAGCCTTCCAATATCTGAAGGGGGCCTACAGGAAGGCTGGGGACTATTATCAAGGTCTTGTAATGCCAGGACAAGGGGCAATGGGTTTCAACTGGCAGAGAGGAGAATTAGACTGGATGTTAGGAGGAAGTTCTTTGCAGTGAGGGGGGTGAGACACTGGAACAGGTTGCCCAGGGAGGTTGTGGCTGCTCCCTCCCTGGAGGTGTTCAAGGCCAGGTTGGAGGAGGCCTTGAGTGGCCTGTACTAGTGGGAGGTGTCCCTGCTTATGGCAGGGGGTTGGAACTAGATAATCTTTGAGGTCCCTTCCAACCTTACCATTCTATGGTTCTATGATTCTATATTTACTTTTTATTACAGTACAGTATTTATTTACTTTTTCTAAGTCTAAGGTGATATTACATTTGGAGTGCTCAAGTTACACTAGTGAACTGGGACTGACATACAATGGTACAGAAACAGCAGCAGTTTTACTATGTTTTGAATAGACAAATTTTGTAACTAGAGATAATGGAACTGTTTCAACAGTTCAAAAGAAAAGAAAAGAAACTGTAGAAAGTTATTTAACCAACTAGAAGTATTGATGCCTGCAAATTACATCAAAGCTTGAAGGAACTTAGACTAGTTGAAAAGCAAGTAGAATAATTCATGTTGCAGAATTTATTCCACAAATTTAGCTAGAGCAGCCTGGATTACTGATTGCAGATACCTTCCCCTGTGAATTGATCTCTTCCTGATGTGAATTGCTCATGAACTGATTTTCAGTTGATTAATTATAAATGTTGTGGGAATGGGGAAAGAACAGCCTCCACACCACTTAACTTTAGGCAACTAACTTAAGTACCTGAGACAGCAGGCTAATCTTCTAGGCTTCTTATATACTCAGTGGAAAAACAAAAAAGATTCTTCCACAGGGAGAATTTAAAGAGAGTTTTCAGGGTCCTGCTCTGACTTGCAGTGCTTTAATTTTCCTTTAGTTTCTAAGAATATTCTAACTTGTTTTAGTCACTTGAAATGGATAACTTCCCTTACCATTCCGAGCACATACTTTGTTCTTAAAGAAATTCAAAACAGTCTAGTTTGGTTTGAAGACACTGGGCCAAACATTTTACTTGAGAACTGCAAAAACAATACGTGAGTGCATTCAGCAAAACTGTTTTTTCCCCTCATCATAGTTTGGGGCCACGAGCTACCCAGGACTAGAGGACAGAAGTGACTCTTACTCCTTTTGAAGAGTAAGAATGAAGCATGTACAGTTCTGGAGTCCCCAGCATGGGAAGGACATTGAACTGCTGGAGTGAGTCCAGAGAAGGGCCATGAAGATGATCAGAAAGCTGAAATGCCTATCCTATGAGGACAGCCTACAAGAGTTGGGGCTTTTCAGCCTGGAGAACAGAAGGCCCCCAGACAGTAGCTGCTGTCTTCAGACCCAGAGGTCCTTTTGTTGCTTGGAAAACTCAACCCTCGACTAACTAGCAAATTGTAGGGCAACAACTTGTAGGGTATAAATGGAGTCACGCTCTAGAAAGAGAGGGGATTCTCTCCAGACAGAAGCAGCCTGGCAGCTGGATCTTCTCCCCTTAGAACAAGACGTTGCCTAAGGAGTTCTCACTTCACCTTGGTGAGATATTCCATTTCTGACTATGCACATTTTGGTTTATCTCTCCAAATAGTTTAATAAGTTGTGCAACAGTGTTTTCCCAATTGACATATCAATATGTAATTTTATTGTGTCAAAAGGAGAGCAGATTAATTGCAATAAATCCAGTTTTCAGGTGGCTGTTGCCATCTGTTTGTGGGTGCCTCTGTGACATCTTAACATAAACAAAGCAAAAGTTTTGACAACAGTGTTGACAATTAGGTTTTGTAGGAATATTTGACAAGTTATGGCATGGCAATGGCAAAATCTATTAGGTTGCACCAGGTCTAAGTCTGTGTTACAGTCAGAAAATACGCTAAAATGACCTCTGAAAGCTATACAGACAATGTTCTAGATATGAGTAACTGTGCAGTAATTACTTTTTATTTGGCTATGCATACACCTGTCCTCTGGGCAGCTTTCTTTTCTTAGAGTGAAGAAGTGTAGTTTAGAGCTGCCTTTTGCTTGCCCTGATGCTGTGCGAAAAGGAGCTGACTAAATACATGGTTTATGGTTTCCGCTACCCATCTAGATCAGCTGATCTCTTCCAGTTAATGTTTGCAATACCAATACTTACAGCTGTGATTTCAAAATTGGTTTTAAATTAAAAGTTACCAGTATTGACTTACTAACTACACACAAGCAAACAACAACAGGGTCAGAGTCTATACAAAAGAATCTTATTTATTTAAGCAAATATTACAAAGTTCTGTTTCAGATACTTTTCCAGATCTATAAAGAGTTGTAGAACAAAATTTCAAATAGATTTTTTTCAATCATAGAATGCTAAGACAGGAAGGGACCTCAAGGATCATCTAGTTCCAACCCCCTGCCATAGGCAGGGACACCTCCCACTAGAACAGGTTACTCAAGGCCTCCTCCAACCTGGCCTTGNCCCAGCCTGGATTTGTGCTTGGGATTGTGCCTACCCAGGTGCAGGACCTTACACTTGGCCTTGTTGAATTTCATGAGGTTGGCCTGGGCCCACCTCTGCAGCCTGTCCAGGTCCCTCTGGATGGATCCCTGCCCTCTAGCAAGTCGACTGTGCCACACAGCTTGGTGTCATCTGCAAACTTGCTGAGGGTGCACTGATTCCTCTGTCCATGTCGCTGACAAAGATGTTAAACAGCACTGGTCCCAGCACTGACCCCTGAGGGAGTCACTTGTCACTGGTCTCCAGGTGGACATTGTGCCCTTAATCATCACTCTCTGCATATAACCATCCAGCCAATTCCTTATCCAGCAGTGCTCCACCCATCAAGTCCATGTTTTTCCAGCTTGGTGACCAGAATATCATGTGGGACAGAGTTAAATGCCTTACTCAGGTCAGTTGCCAGTTTAACCATTGCAGAATGCCATGAGTAAAGTGAATTGGCTAAACATTTAATTGAGTCCTTTTTGATTGGAAGTATCCAAAGAACTTAATTTTACAATAGTTAAATAATTATTTGAGGTAATTCTGGACACATTAGCTGATTTGTTGGGAAAATTTGTGCAGAGGATTAGATACAGAAGGAACAGAAGCAGTAAATGTGTAAGAGAAGAAAAGAAGAATGAGGAAAGGCAATGCAATTATGCAATAGGATTTGAACTAAAAAATCAAAACAATCTTGGGGGAAAAAAAGTTACAGTCAGAAAAGAATTGCATTTATTAGGGAAGAGGATTTCAATGTAGGAATAATCTGCTACATAATTAAATAAAGAGGATGTAATTACTCAGAAAAAGGATTGTAGTCACAGCAGTTAGCAAGCTGAACATAGGTCAGCGATGCCACACCGTGTCAAAAAAAAAAAAAAAGTAGAATATACAAACAGTAGTGTAGCTGTAAGACATATCCATATCTTATAACAAGAAGGGCTGCAGCAGCTCTCCTATGAGGACAGGCTGAGAGAGTTGGGGCTCTGCAGCCTGGAGAAGAGAAGGCTTCCAGGAGACCTTAGAGTAGCCTTCCAATATCTGAAGAGGGCCTACAGGAAGGCTGGGGAGGGACTATTTACAAGGTCTTGCAATGACAGGACAAGGTGCAATGGGATTAAACTGGCAGAGGGAGATTNTGATTCTATGATTTTTCAGTCTGAAATCGGCTCGACAGTTTATGTAAGCTTCTTTCTGACTCCTCCTTAAGCTCTAAAGGTGGTTCAAGTAAAGACAAATAACTTTGTTGTCCTCCTTCTGTTTCCCTCTTTCTCTCTTGCCTTGTTCTCCTAATCCATTTTACTATTCCCCATGCTATTTACATAGGTATCCATGATTCCAGGCAATCAAGCACTTCTTACATTCTGCTAATGGTCCTGCAAACCTATTATCTTTCTCACTCATGATCTTCCAGTCTTATGGGTTAGAGTAGCAAAGTTGTATGTTTTTAGACCTTGCAAAGTAGCCTAGATTCCTTTCAAGAAAATAGGCCCATACCTATGAGTCATCAGGAGCTGTGGGGCTTGATTTTACCTGTACATTTTTAGAGCTGAGTCTCTTCAGTCTAAGTAGCATGTTCTATTTGGGATGTGAATTTTGTTCTGAACAACTCATCTGAAACAGATATTTTTCTCTGCTCCTTGAGGGATTTATTGGCAAAACTAGTCTTCTATTAACATTTTCGTAGGAGTCTGCACAGTGAGAATAGATGCTATAAATCTTAGTTGTATAAAAGCCCAAAAGCTATAAGGTTTTACTGGACAGCAAATAGAAAATTCCAATAAGTTCAGACCTGTTTATTTTACTTGGATTGAAAGAATATTGAGTGAAGCTTGACTGGAAATGTCTTTGAAGACAACCATTCTGCCCGTCTCACGCTTGCCAATTGTACATCACATTCTGAACTTACACAATTCTTCTCAAATACATGCAATCATTTTGCAAGGGCTTTGCAAAGTGACAAAAACATGCATTTCTGATTATTGTGTCAATGGCCTTGGTCTTGGATGTGATTAGTACTACTAATAAAAGAAAGGAACAAATGTATCTATATATATTGCAGTCCATTAGCAACAAGACTCTGCAATTTAATTTTACATTACTCACCAGAATTCATGTTTCTCCACAGTCAGATCAAATTAAGATTATATAGAGACCAATTAGCTCTGGTTACCTTTGTTAGTTTTTCCTTAGTGGTCTCACTGAAATGATTGCAGAAAGTTGTAGATTTACTTAAGCATAGTTGAAATTTTATTACTAAAAGCAGAAGATGTTTACCCAGTCAGAGCTTGACAGTAAGAAGGTGAATGGTGTCCATGGATTTGAGATCCATGAGACAATCTACCACCCTGTCCAACTGTATCTTGAAAGCCTCCAGGAATGGGACCTTCACCATGTGCATTCCCATGTGCAGTGTGTATGCAGTCCAGACGGTCAACTGAGTCCTGGGCTGCATCAAGAGGAGCGTGGCCAGCAGGGCAAGGGAGGGGATTCTGCCCCTTTACTCTGCCCTCATCAGACCCCATCTGGAGTACTGTGTGCAGTTCTGGAGCCCCCAGCTGGGGAAGGACATGGAAGTGTTGGAGCGGGTCCAGAGGAGGGCCACGAAGATGATCAGAGGGCTGGGGCAGCTCTGCTATGAGGACAGGCTGAGAGAGTTGGGGCTCTGCAGCCTGGAGAAGAGAAGGCTTTGAGGAGACCTTATAGTAGCCTTCCAGTATCTGAAGGGGGCCTACAGAAAGGCTGGGGAGGGACTATTTACAAGGTCTTGCAATGACAGGACAAGGGGCAATGGGTTTAAACTGGTAGAGGGGAGATTTAGGAGGGGGTTGGAACTAGATGATCCTTGAGGTCTCCTTCCAACCTTACCATTCTATGATTCTATGTGCCTCAGGACTTTGTTCCAGTGAAAGACTTTGTTCTTGCTGTTCTTCTATCAACAGAAAAGCTTTTGATATTTCAAATAACATCTTAAAATTTGAAGAAATAACTAAACTAAACTTTGTGAAGGTCTCTAATACTTTCTTTGTGGAGGTGTAGACCTGGAGTCCTTTGAAAGTTCTGCAAGTTATTTTCAGAAAACTTTTAGAGTAAATACTTCTGCCAGGGCAGCATGCTGCTTTTGATCTGAATTCCACCTTATTTTCCATTGCTGACAAAGGAGTGGATGAAAAAAAAAAGTGGACAAAAAAGTAATGAGAAGGCCAAGAATGCTATTGGTGGAAAAATCAATACATTAAATTCTATCCAAAAAATTAACCATCAGACCCAGGAAATTGAATGTGAACAGTTCATAAAGTATGATAAATTTAACGGCAGTAAGATGTCAGGTTAGGAAACATTTTGAAATATGAAAGCCACAAGAAAGCTTCTCAGGGAAGCAATGAAACTGTTCACTATCAACTTGTTTATCCTTAGAGTCATCAAATCAGAAGCAGGAAATTACAGCTTTGGAAAATCTCTATCAGGAGATCTAAAGATTTGCAAAAAATCAAAGGAGATACTGCTATTGTTATAATCCACAAGCTTCACACACACCAGCTGTCAGATCATTACTTGCCAAAAGGAGACTTTGACAGTGTGATCGTATATCTACCTGATCTGCTGAAGACATTACCTGAGGAGGAGGAGGAAGGTGTTAGATTGACACCAAGTACAATAGATCAGACATTCAACTTAAGAAATTGAACAGAAAGTACTGAGAATATGAAAAAAGAAACTACACTGGAGCTTCATAGGCTTCAATAAAGCATTTGATCATGTATGACAAGGAATACTGTGAACTGTGATGAAGACACTCAACATTAGCAAAAGAATAGTGGCAACTGTTGAAGTCCTTTAGTATAGTGCAGGCAGTAAAGTCCGTGAAAGCAACACACTGAGTAAGTAGTTCCATATAACAGCTGGTATAAGAAAGTGATGTCTCCTATTGCCACATCCTTTCAATTGTTTCCTTGAACATGATATGTCAAAGGACTCTGTGAACTTTGAAGGAGTGCTGTCAGTTAGAGGTAGTAATGCAGGTAATCTACCCTTTGAAGATGATGTAGATTTGATAGGAGGAATGACAAAGCTGGGTAGCACTGCAATGATATATAGTATGATGATGAGGACCAAAAAAAAAGGCAGAGTAATGACAATGAGGATTACTGACACTGAACAAGAAATAGACATCAAAAGCAAGAAAGTCGAATGTGGTGACTTATTCAAGTATCTCAGTACTACTACTATGAAAGACAGGAAACCTGAAACAGAAATACAAAGAACTGCCCTCATGCTATCAGTGCTCTCTGTCCAAAATACAACCTGGAAAGACAAGAACAACCTTAGTAGATCCAAGAGTTAAAAAAAAAAAGGAAGCTTCTTAGAAATGTTGTGTTCTCAAGAGCGTGAACAGTGTGAAATGGGTGAAACTCAAACAGCAGCAGCAGAATGAAGAATTCAAGCCTTTGAATTCAGATGTGTCTGCAGAATTCAATGGATACCATATACAGTGCACAGAACTAACAGCTCTATTACAGAGAAGCAGCATCTGCAGTAATTGGATCCCATGAGCCTCTACTCGCAGCTGTGCAGAGAGAGAAGCTGGAAAGGTTTGACAATGTGACTAAAGCAAAAGGCCTAGCCAATACAATTTTTGCAGGAGAAAAAAAAATGTAAAGAGAAGGAGCCATTTGTGGATAACTTGGTAAAACCATCATCAAAAACTGGACAGAAAAATCTCTAACAGAACTTTTTAGAGCAGTTAAAACCACCTGAAATGAAAGAAGCTTATAGTTGTCACCTCAGTATGACCTAGCCTAGCAGAGAAGAGGAAGGGTCATTACTGTACAAAAATCTGTTATTGAGCCTATCAATACAGATTTTTTAGCAAGCTATGTGACTGTTACAGTGTTCTATAAACAGATGTATTTTTAAAATTCTTTACAGCCTTTCTTCTTTCTTGTGTGCTCAAACACCTCTGCACAAGATACACATTTATACATACAGTGGAATACATAGAGCAACAGAGAGAAAGACATACAGGGCACTCACACAGAAAGCACAGGTGGTACAGAGAGAAAAGGTCTCATTTTCCTACTCTCTCTGGCTGAAAAGGTCTGATAGTAGAAATACGTATATGTGTGAATGCCTCCATAAATGGCCTCATATGTCCATTCTGCCCAGTAGCTGTCCCCAGAGGGCAGGCTGCACAGTTGCTGACAGCTGGGCAGACAAACCCCTGAGGCCACAGCCTTGCTCTAGCTGCTAGCAGAACTGGCCTCATACGTGCACGCACACACACAGAGAACCATCTGGAATTCTCCAGTCCCCAAGAACCACACTCTACCGTACTCCATTGCTGCTCTTAGAGACCCACTCACTCTCTGGCTCCCAGACCACCTCATCTACTCACTGGCTCACCTTGTTTATCTTTGTTGGCATTCATAAGCTCCTTTGCACATCTACGCTTAATACAGTGGTTGATACCACAGACATGTCCATGCAACTCAAAGTCCCACTCCAGTTGCTGACATTAACATCCACTCAATCAGGGCTCTGCAGCTGTTGGCACCACAAACACACAGACCTTCCAGTCCATGGTCTGGTTGCAGCTGCACTCTCAGACACCTACACAGGCACACAAGTGTTTTTCATCCAGGAAAGCAGTAGAAAGAAATTTAACAAGAACACAGGACAGATTGTGCTGATCAGGTACAGGACATGTCCGAATAGGTGTGCCAACCAGCAAACTATATATACACAGCTACTCCTTCTCCTTCCTTTATTTTTTGTTTTCCTCCCCCATCCTATACTAATTCTTGTGCAATCCACAGGTGTTCTTCCCCTGCAGCCCTAATATGTTCCATGCCCCTAGGCATTTGTTCTCCTCAGTCCAAAAGATACTCTGATGTTGATCCACATACTGGACAATGGAGCTAAGGCTGTCCTGGAACAGCCTGGGGAAGGAAGGGCCTGGACATTTTGTCGTTTTCTTCAAGGTGTTAATTTTCATTTCCACCTACCATTGCCCTCCTGTTTAGATTTGTGGAGATGAGCCTTTGATGGCCTGATGTATCCCGTGATGACCCTGGGAGAAGCAAGGGCAAGGCATTATTTGGACTCCTCCATCTGCTCTGTACTCCTTTGTGGGAATATAGATCTTTTATCACACAACCTAATAACTGCAGTTCACTAACTGTCATGGTATGTTACCTTTGCTTTTGCTAAGTAAAGTACAAGATTGTACTTGTCCCAGAGATTTCTACCTTTTACTTCAGTTTAATTTTAACTTTTGCTGTACAACCAACTTCTATGGATGTATCTCACAGTTGTTTCTCAATCTGTCAGAGACTGATCTAGATTCAATTTGTGTTTTCTCATACATTTGCCTCTGTAGTTGTATATCTAGCAGCAGTCTATGACAGCTGTATATGTTCCATCTGTACTCCTTTTGTATCAGGAGAACTTATATGAGCATCTTTTAGTGATATCAGTGAAAATTTTGTGATGTAAACAGTATCGAGGAGACACTGGAATTGGCAATGTCTGTAATCCATATTGTTAGACAGAAATGCATCATGTCTGATGTTCCCAAGCTCCTTCAACTCTACAACATCATCCTCAGGCTACTTCTGAGGCTAATTTTCAATTTGATTCAGTGTACTGTCATGAAAACATTCAGACAAGATAGCTGTGGCTTATATGATCCTTCTTCCCAGCTCACTACATATATATTCAGGTTAAACTAGATCCTATAATAATTCCACTACACTTAAAAAAAAATAAAATAAAAAGCAGTTTTAATTAGGACACCAGTGCAAGGAGTATGTATTGGAAACTCATAGTGAATCTCTGTACCTGCTGTGCTTCATTTGAAATTTCAGTGCTTTCATCTTTGTACTATGCTGCACCATTCAAACAGAAGTCTGGGGACGGGGGAGTCTACCAAATTCTGCTCCTAATATTACTTTAAAATCATTAGTCCCTGTTAAGGACCTGTCTGACATGTAAACCACATAAAATGTATTATATTGATTATTTTTCCACTTGATTCTTTGGTGAACAACTACTGATTCCTTGTGAACAAAGAGGAAATGAAAATTAACTAATTCTCAACCAAAGGTTATGGTGAGTTACCTAAATAGAGCATAGCATTAAGTAGGTAAGAATTAAAGAAGGCAGAGTAGTTTGTTTTATTTCAGCCTTATTCCTTGCTTTGAATCTGCAAAAATGAAGTGGAAATAAGATACACCATGGACTTTCTGTGGTATTTATATGAAATAATACAGAATAGATTTACATTATTTTTCTCCACAGAAGTTGAATATCTGATGCCTGTTGAGGTTATGTTAAAGCTGAAGATTCTGATCCAGGTCATTCCTGGAGGGGTTATAAAGATGGTGCTGAGGGATGTGGTTTTTCACTAGACTATATAGTGGTTGGACTTGAGGATATTAAAACCAAAAAAATGAAAAAAAAAAATTTGTGGTTTCATAATCAATCAAATTTTTACAACAGTTAGAGAATATTTGGACTCAATGCTCTTAGACTTCTTTTCCAAGTGATTATGTGATTCTGTCATTAAGATCACTGATTCTAATCTTTGCAGACACCAGTTGTTGCCTCCTTTACAGTATGGAGAGCACATGAGGAGCAATTTCTTCTTCTAAAGTAATGTCAAGGCTCGGATGAGGCTGCTCAGGGCAGTGGTGGAAGTCCCATCCCTGGAGGGGTTTCAAAACTGTGGACATGTGGTGCTGAGGACATGGTTTAGTGCGAAATTGACAGTGTTGGGTTAATGGTTGGACATGATGATCTTGTATGTCTTTTCCAACCTAAATGATTCTATGATTCTGACCTTATAATTCTTCTTACGTTAATGATGCTTCAGCTTCAACAGGAAGACAATGGGATTATTCCTATCAGTAAATATTACTCTGCATACAGCTATGGTGCATCTTGTGTTATTCCTGCTTGGGTTGGATGAGAAGATAAAATCCTAATTATTGATGAATCCACATGATGTCTTGCTACTCCTCTGGTTCAATAAGAACCCAACTAAGTGGGTCAGAAGTCTGAAAGACTTGGTTCGTTTAAAGTGGAAGGACATGGAAGTGTTGGAGCGGGTCCAGAGGAGGCCACAAAGATGCTCAGAGGGCTGGAGCAGATCTCCTATGAGGACAGGCTACAAGAGTTGGGGCTCTGCAGCCTGGAGAAGAGAAGGCTTTGAGGAGACCTTCTAGTAGCCTTCCAGTATCTGAAGGGGACCTACAGGAAGGCTGGGGAGGGACTATTGACAAGGTCTTGAAATGACAGGANGGAGGTTGTGGCTGCTCCCTCCCTGGAGGTGTTCAAGGCCAGGTTGGAGGAGGCCTTGAGTGACCTGTCCTAGTGGGAGGTGTCCCTGCCTATGGCAGGGGGTTGAAACTAGATGATCCTTGAGGTCCCTTCCAACCTTACCATTCTATGATTCTAAGAAATCAATGACAATTGTAGTAATGATGGAAACATAAAGGAAAGGCAGGGATGAAGATGGAATTCCCAGCAGAGCTGTGCAAGAGAGGGGCAAAAATACAGCTGGTGGCAAAACGTGAATCTTGGTTCAGAAATCAAGCACAACTGTTCAGAAACACAAACAAGTTTTTCCACTCTTACTGTATGACTGAAAAAAAAAAAAATCTAGATCCTCTTAGAAACATTGTAATTTTATGTATCCACCAACACAAAAACTCCCTAGTGGAACCAATACATTACATCCATTTCCAAAACGGCAGAACTGACACACAACCAGCCAAGTGCATAATGAGTATTGTTATTTCCACAGATCTGTTTTCATTTGCCTGTGTGTGGTGCTGCTCTT
This sequence comes from Ramphastos sulfuratus, assembly GCA_013399055.1. NCBI lineage: Eukaryota > Metazoa > Chordata > Aves > Piciformes > Ramphastidae > Ramphastos > Ramphastos sulfuratus. The sequence goes on from WBNM01012218.1 coordinate 13,620, forward strand.
TCTTGGGGTTTTGTGTGACTTTTGTGCTCTCTGCAAATAACATCTACAGACTTTCCCTGAATGCTATTTATTTCACCCATTTCAGATTTGTCTGATGCAACTGCAAAAGCAACAAAACATTAATTAATAAATAGAGTTCTAAGCAAATGATGTAGGAATTGCTTTTAAAAAAAAACGAAAAAAGCATTTCACATTTTACTTTGGTTTAACGTACTGTCAGTGGTTTATTAAACCAGCAAGAATAAGAGAAATGTTTTCAATGTCATAGAATGGTAAGGTTGGAAGGAGACTTCAAGGATCATCTAGTTCCAACCCCCTGCCATAGGCAGGGACACCTCCCAGTAGTACAGGTTACTCAAGGCCTCGTCCAACCTGGCCTTGAACACCTCCAGAGAGGGAGCAGCCACAGCCTCCCTGGGAAACCTGTGCCAGTGCCTCACCACCCTCACTGGAAAGAACTTCTTCCTAACATCCAGTCTAAACCTTCCCTCTGCCAGTTTAAATCCATTGCCCCTTGTCCTGTCATTGCAAGACCTTGTAAATAGTCCCTCCCCAGCCTTCCTGTAGGCCCTCTTCAGATACTGGAAGGCTACTCTAAGGTCTCCTCGAAGCCTTCTCTTCTCCAGGCTGAAAAGCCCCAACTCTCTCAGTCTGTCAATAAGCATTGGGACTTCTTGCAGTGACTTAGAACAAAGGATTTTAGCACTTTGCTGAAATGGCTATGGGAGAAGTGAAAATGTTCAGTGATCTGTAAGATCCATTTCTACCTACATACTTTGTTGTCATATCATTATTTAGATAGTGTATAAAATAAGACATGTAAAAGTCTAGCTGTTTAACTGACTAGGCAAGCTTTTAATTTCCTCTATAACATTTCTTTATCTTCCTCAAACTTTGCTCTTCCATTTAAATGTGCTTCTTAATATTTAAATCATATATAAAGTTAGGTAGAAGAAGCCATGACATGAACTTTGCAATTTCTAAGAGCCTAGTGCCCCTCTGCTTCTTCTAAATTTGAGCTACCTTTAAAAATAATGGTCCTAAACTCCCTTTTCATAAATATCCTATTGGTTTAATGGATTTCTGCTGTCTAGCATCAGCTGAGGAGCTGACAAAGGTTTCTCACTGTGAATAATGCTTTTTGAGTCGAGCCTATTTTGTATTCCCTTCCTAAAGCCTGACAGACAGACACAGTAGTTCTTAAAATAAGATCAAATAATTGCAAGTGATGAAATTACTGGAGATTAGTCAGATACTAGTCTGAAGTAAGAGCCTGATCTGAAGTGAGAGACCATTCTATCTTCTCTGTCCACTTGAGATAGAGAAGAGAATATTAGTTCACCCTATTGACTACATTAATGTATTCTATGAAGCGTTAACAGTGAAAGCACTTCTAGTCAGCTGCTGTGGGTTAGATTATTTACTGCAGAAATGTCATAATTTGTGGTTTTATTCAGAGACAAGATTAAAAGGAGCCTTTCCATATCGATGGCACGTTCATGCCAAAATCTAACAATGAAAGCTTAAACTTCATGCTCCTTTACTAATTTAAAATCTGTTGCTTTGACAGGAACACACAGGTAATATGTTTACCTATTGAGAATATATAAAATGGAGTTCAAAGTGGCAAAGGATCCATTTAGCTTGCAGAGTAGATGTAGGCTGTGACTTCCTTGCTTCTATTATCAATGTTTTACAGATATTGAAAACCTGCAGCATAAAAATATCCAAATTTCTAACACAGATCTGATTTTCTTAATATGTTTGAGAAAACTGACTTGAAGTATTTGAAAGCTCAACTAATTTTTTTTTAATATGGTCTGAGAGAGATGTAGAGGGCATTTTCCATTTGTGTTTCTGTCTTCTGTGTTATTCTAAGTTTCCATGATTCTCCCTGTGCTTTGGAAAACATACAACAGAAATTAGTGCTCTCAGAGTGTTTTGCAAGAAGACTTTCCTTTGCTTCACATAAAAGCCATCACAGATCCAAAACTTTAACCTTCTTGCTCCAATGAGAGAGGGTTTTTTTTTTTTTCCACAACACTGTAATGATTTTGGGCAAGCATTAGAGGCAGAAAAGATGCAAACTTGTTTTATATATGGCTTGCATTAGTTCATGGCAGATGGGATTGCACAGAAACTTTTACGAGTTCTTGAATATGTTGCCTCCTGCTGGAGCTCTGCCTGTGGTATACCATCCTCAGAGCTTAACTGCATAATACAGTCCCAATGGCACTCTGTAAGTGAAAATACACTTTTGGAGTGTTTCAGTGACCTTGATTGCACTAGGCAGGTGGGCTCATTTCAGAAGTGCCAAAACAGCAGCTCTATAAAAGGACTGAGGTGCCCATTCCAAGTCTGTAATTTAAGTAATTTTAATTAATCTCTATTTCAGAGCAGTGCTGTTTACTTGTCTGCCCTGCTTACATATTTTTTTACCTGCAGTTGCCAATATTTTAGCTCAGCTGAGACTAAAATAAATAAAAAAAATCACCATTGATGTAACAACTGCAATTTCTGCTCCTCTCCTTCTCCAGCCTTCTCCAACCTTCTCCCTCCTCTTTGTCTGTGTGTGTCTCCTGTCCCCAGATATTTAACTGGTGAAACTGTTGGAGATGGTTTAAGTGATAGTCTTAAAGGCATTTCACTGCCAGGTCATCACTGCATTTATTGCATATAAATGATGCTCGCATTGCTCATGCCTGTTCCATATTGTTTAAAACTGATCTCATCATTTCCTCAGCTATCTATTCCCTCCAGTGTGCCTGGAGTTCTGATTAGTAATTTACCAGAGAGTTCTGTAACAGTGAATACTCTGCTGCTGCTGTTAATTAAATCTATGTGGGTAACTATTCACTCACAAGAGACAATCATTCCAGCAAGATATTGTCAGGCCTGAGGCTTTGCACTAATAGAATCTGTACATATCCCAATGGTGATATGTTCTGTATCTGGAGAGGATGCAGTCAGCCTGATCTTCTAACATATCCAGCTGGTGATTCGGTGAATGAATGCCAAGGGGACAAGCTTCAAAAGACAGCATTCCTAAGACTGAAAGATAGGCAGAATAAGAGCAAAACAATATGGATATTTTATCATTCTGTACATAAAGTAATCTCATAACCTGCGATTCAGTCCTTGTTTCCTTTAACTTTAATTTGGGACACATGACTGACATGGAGTGCTTTAAGTTGTTAAAATTAATCTTTTAGAGGAATGTCATACACAGTGAATGGCATTGTTATATTAGGAGCATAGCTGAGTTGAGATGTGGAAAAAGTGGTTTATAGCACAATACTGAAGAATTTTATAAAGGAGCTTTAAAGAAAGTACTGTCAATTTGCCATCAGTTAGTTTCAGTGGTGACCCATAAAACATTTCACTGTCAGATAATGATAGCTTTTGCCATATTCAAGGTATTTTCTAACATGTGTCAGGAGGTTATGTGCATCACAGGAAAAATGAAATATTTTAAAGGTTACCATTGTCTTGATTAGCCCCATCACATTAAAAATGGGACAGTTGTCTCCAGCAGACAACTGCTGCCTTGCGAACTCTGAGCATGAATTGCTGCAGTACAAGGTGCCTGCAATAAGATCCAGCCCATTGTTAGGAGGGGGTGTCTTTTGTCATGAACTAACATTAACTGGGTTACACAGATGGTTTAGGTACTATGTAAAGTGTAGCTTTTCGTCTTAACAAAAGTTACACAAAACATATATAATCTTCCAGTCTACAAAATGAGTGATTAAAACCCATATTTCTTCATACAGAAGTAATTACCTTTGCATATACACAGACAAATTTATAATAACTAATGAAACAAGAATTGTTATAGTGGATGAAGAAAATACCTGTTTAGTAGGCAATTAGAATCATAGAATGGTAAGGTTGGAAGGAGACCTCAAGGATCATCCAGTTCCAACCCCCTGCCATAGGCAGGGACACCTCCCACTAGTACAGGTCACTCAAGNCTCAAACTTTGGAAGATGTAATAAGGTTTAACTATGGTTTTACAAGTGTACATGATACTACTACACATAATGTTTTATGTGTTCAGAAAACCACTTTTTATTTATACAAGACACTTCATTGTTAATAGACCATTTGTATCTTGTGCAAAACATCACTGATAAATAATTGTATGCATCTGAAGAAGAGGACAACTATATCAGCAGACATTATTACAAAATCTGGAGACATGTTTTCTAGAAGCAGGTGATAGTCTGGATTTGTGGTATTAAATGTCAACCATTTTAATCAGTGATGTCCAATCCAAACTGGTCACCTAAGCTGCATTAGTAACTACTGGAGTAATCAACTCTAGAAGATTCATCACACCTATTGTGGACATTTATTTTAGGGCACTGATTATGTGTCTTTCTATACCCATCTGTCTCTGCAGTGGTCAGCAGGGCTATTCATACAGGACACTGCAGATGATAAAAAAGTGTGAGTGGTTGGCATGGTTTCTCTTCTAAGCTTGTCAGTTTCAGAATTTACTTCTGTTCAAGAACTGGAAGAGCATCAACAGGCCATGGTTTTGACCACTGGACAGAACCAGAGATGATTCACTGGGGTGCTTCAATATCAGTGGGTACACTTGAAGTGCCTCTTTTGCAAATAAAAATCACGAAGGGGAAGTTGCTATTGATATGAAGCAAATAAAACAAAGAAGAAAAGGGTAGCTTTGATGATTTAGTAATTTAGGTTTAGTATCAGGTGCTGGGATGAGGACTGTGTGGGTTTTCAGAGTTGATAAGGAATGGAGTTCAGCACTTTCTACAATGTCTATTTTTAATATACGTACAATTTCAAAAGCACACTATGGAGAACCAATGGCAGACACAGACCCTGCAGGAGATTTGGTCACAGTCATTGTTTCTCTTTCATATAACTTATGTAGACTATCCTTTGTGGCACAAAAAAGCCATCAAGTGTAGTAATAATAGTGTTAAATGCCACTAGAAGAAGTCTGTGGGTATATATTTAAAGATAACTTCATGATGAATGTCAAAGAGACTGTTCTCTGGCTTATCCTATATTAATGGTTTTCTATGCCATATATGTGACATATATATTAAATACTGCATATACACATACTGAATCCAGGAATCAAATGTGGGACCAGAACATTTAAAAATATTCAAAACCAAGTAGTTGAACAGTTAATTTAAACTTTATAAATAACTCAGTGACTTGAAATTTAATATAGGAATACATATTCAGAAATGTCAGAATAATTTTTATTATCTGCCTTAGTTAAACAGTTAATTTAAACATTACAGACAACTCAGTGATTTCGGACATACTTTCTTTTACAGAAAGATCACAACTAGTTGAAACTATTGACTTGTGATAGCACTTGTAATAACAGCCAAGGAAAGATCCATTTTATGTTGCGTAGACCTTTAAAAGATGTGAAGCCTTCACTTT
>WBNM01012224.1:6456-42122 GCA_013399055.1 Ramphastos sulfuratus
GCAGGTGGGGTCTGAGGAGAGCAGAGCAAAGGGGCAGAATCCCCTCCCTTGCCCTGCTGCCCACACTGCTCTTGCTGCAGCCCAGCACACAGTTGCTGTCTGGGCTGCACTCACACTGCAGCCTCAGCTTGAGCTTTTCATCAACCTTCATTACCTGTCCTCATAGCAGAGCTGCTTCAGCCCTCTAAGCATCTTCGTGGCTCTCATCTGGACCCACTCCAACAGTTCTGTACCTACACATTTGCATCATTTAGTTATTTATCTCTCTCTCTGTTCAATAGCTCAGCAACAAGCGTTGGAACTGGTCTATGATGCTTGTCTCTCCAGGCTTAGAGGCAGTGTGCAGTAAGGAGTTCTGACTCTTCATCTCCCAGTTTATTGATTTATAGCTAGTTTCCTATATCTCTGTTGAAGAATTTCCCCACTACCTTTATGATAACTCCCTGGCAATCTGCCATGTCAGTTGTTCCTCTTTATCAGGAAGATTTCCTTTTCTAACATACTGAAATGTAATCTGTTGGCAAATAGTATTTCTTTCTCAGATGAGGATGGTTGACAGGAGCATGATTATTGCAGCAGAAACAGCCTCTTTGCTATAAATGCTATTTCTGATTGCTGACCACAGGAGTCTCACAGAGTGATAGATTCTGGTGCTTGAAATGATGTCACTGAGTGTTAGTGGCAGATCTGCAGATGAGAATAGGAGAAAAGAGAAGTGTGACAATGGTAGAACATAAAATCACTGTTACAGTGAGAAGAACATTTAGGAAAAATCCAGTTTGGGAATGAATCCTTTTTCTTAGAATCACAGAATGGTTTAGGTTGGAAGGGATCTCAAAGCTCATCTAGCCCCATAGGCAGGGACACCTCCCACCTGGACAGGTTGCTCAAGGCCTCATCCAACCTGGCCTTGAACATCTCCAGGGAGGTTGTGGAGCACAGAAGCACAGAATGGGATCAAAGGATCCCATTCTGTGCTTCTGTGCTCCACAACCTCCCTGGGCAACCTGTGCCAGTGTCTCACCACCCTCACTGTAAAGAACTTCTTGCCTCATTCTCACAGATATCTGATGCCATATCATGAGCAACTTCTTGGTTTTGCATTTTACTTCCATGAAATAATAATGTATTAATTTTTTTTTTTTATCTCTCTTTGGGTAAGATATTAAGGTTTTTAAAAAAATCAAGACAGATGACTAAACCATCACATTTTTAGTCTTCTTGTAGCTTAAATAACAATGATGTGGCAGACCATGATGAACTGCACTGTTCACTCCATCTGGGGCTCTCTGCTTTCTTGAGAGCCATTGCAGGTTTAGATGAGCCTGCAAGTTCCTTCCTGGGCCACAGATGAAACTATTGCATGGCTTGTAAACACAAATGCTTCTTCCTCCATAAAAGCTGCTGCTCCCAATTTTTATAGGTGTTTCTGAAGCAAACATGACAATCTCCTCTTGTGTCTTCATGGATGATTTACTTCGATGCTGTTCCAAATGTGCAACCCAAGACATAAGCAGTGACAACTGTGAGCAATGCCAGACAATGTAATAGGACATCCTGGCAGTCAAAGCTTTCTCAATCATAAAACAGTTTGTAGTATTACATGGTTATCAATATCCCCCATTCTACAGAGGATAAAGGCCACAAAGAAAGCTGCCACAAGTGGAAGTGCAGCTATTAATAACCAAAATTTATTATGCTCCTTTCTATCTGGAAAAAAAGGCAGATAATTACAGTCTTTTCTTAATTTGTTTAGAATGATAGAATGATAGAATCAGTCAGGGTTGGAAGGGACCACAAGGATCATCCAGTTCCAACCCCCTTGCCATGGGCAGGGACACCTCACACTAGATCAGGCTGGCCACAGCCTCATCCAGCCTGGCCTTAAATACCTCCAGGGATGGGGCCTCAACCACNTTTAACTGTTGCTCTAAACATGGGACAGATTTCTAGTCCTGTAAATGCTGTAAGTCCTCACCTGCAATTAGTTTGAATATGCATTTTTTAATATTTAAAGTGCTGAAAGTCCTCACCTGCAATTAGTATGAAGATGTATTTTTTAATATTTAAAGTGCTCTAAGTCCTCACCTGCAGTTAGTATGAATATGTATTTTTAATATTTCAAGTGCTGTAACACCTCACCTGCAGTTAGTATGAACATGTGCTTTTTGTATTTACTTGCTCATGGGCAATTGCATTCTAACAGCACAGAGGAAGTATCAGAGAGCAGGAAGGGATGTTTGCAAAATAATACCCATTTCTAAAATAAGAATTAAAAGAAGCAGCCTGCTTTTTATTAGAAAACATCTCTGATGTGTCTTGGTACTTTCCTGTCTCTGCAGAGTAAAGGTATCACCTGGCACAGAATAATCCTTATAGAATCATAGAATGGTAAGGTTGGAAGGGACCTCAAGGATCAGCCAGTTCCAACCCCCTGCCATAGGCAGGGACACCTCCCACTAGAACAGGTCACTCAAGGCCTCCTCCAACCTGGCCTTGAACACCTCCAGGGAGGGAACAGCCACAACCTCCCTGGGCAACCTGTGCCAGTGTCTCACCACCCTCACTGTAAAGAACTTCTAACATCCAGTTTCAGTGTCCCCTCTGCCAGTTCAAACCCATTGCCCCTTGTCCTGTCACTGCAAGATCTTATAAATAGTCCCTCCCCAGCCTTCCTGGAGCCCCCTTCAGATACTGGAAGTCTACTCTAAGGTCTCCTTGAAGCCTTCTCTTCTCCAGGCTTGTTCATTCTAACCTCTCTTTCCCTTCAAAACATGGTTGGCTGTATCCAAACCACCCACTGAGAGCAGTTCCTGGCACAGAGTGACTCCTAAACTAGACCTGGGATTTGTTGGCCATGTGGTGGAGACCACTCCTGCAGTTCAGTGGTATGGATGATGAAGTTTCAGTGTCTTGGAGCAATATTTGGCAACATTTTAGTCATGGAGTCCTGAGAGCTACTTCTGGGCTGCAACATCATTTAAAACACCTCCAAAAGCAGGGAATGAGATACTCTATGTGGTCTGTATATGGAGGATATATTTAGGTGGAAATTATTTACAGAGGGAGAAAAGAGTTAATTACCTTCATTTCAGTGAATGGGAAAGATCAGGGAGAAAAAGGTGAGGGAGGAAAGGAATTAACTCTTATTTTAGCAAAGCTTGAGCTACAAATGATTGCTAACCTCTTATTATTTGTAGAGCTTTCTGTGGTCTCAACAATTACAACTCTTGTTCTGAAAGAAAAGCAAGAAAATCAGTCTTAGCAGAGTGAAATGGAAGTAAATAACCACAAATGAGAACGAACTCAACATCAATTTAGTGTCATTTTCTTTCACCAAAACTAAGGACTTAATGTCTGCTAAAGGTCAGCAACTCAAATCTGAAGTCATTTGTTGAATTTCCAGAGGTAGGAGTCATCTGCTTTCCTTACAGGCTTCTGAGGATTAAATATTTTTAAAAAAAATATATATTTTAATCTCAAAACTTTGGTGCTGGCAGCAGGCTTCATGCACTTGCAGAAGCGCTATAGTGTCCTGGATATAAAACTAAACATACATAAGATCTGCATTTGGAAGTGCTCAAGAAAATCTTTGATGGGTTTAAACTGGCAGAGGGGAGATTGAAAGTGGATGTTAGGAGGAAGTTGTTTGCAGTGAGGGTGGTGAGANAGCTGTACACAGCCTCCTTTCAGGTAGTTGTAGAGAGCAATGAGGTCTGCCCTGAGCCTCCTCTTCTCCAGGCTCCGTAACTCTCTTTTGTTAAAATCTAATGATTAAGGAAAAGAAGCAGCTAGAGAGTCTTAGACTTTACAAGGCATCTGGATTCTGGGAAAATAAAAGTTTCAGAGCTCCAGTCAGCTTCTCTAAGCACTGCACTTTGCTCACTTGGACTTTTGGAAAAATCCATGCTGAGTGTGGGCCAACATTGAAGTGACCCTGTGTGTATGGATCCATTCCAAACTAAGCAACAGACTCCAGGTAAGATGCCTTAGCTACTGGAGGTAACAAATCTGTGAACCAAACCTAGAATTACATTCTCCATCCCAAACCCAAGAAATTTCTCTGATGCTGTTTCCAAAACCTTCTGTCAGCTGCCATACATCATGGAGATAGTAAACCTGTAGAAAGGCAGCGTGGATTGCATTTCTTGGATGTGAAAGCCCAAGCCATTCTCCTCCCACAGATCTACCAGTGGGATTTTAAATTACAAGGAGCTTCCAAGCCAACACAAATACAGTATCAGCATTGGGGTAGTGCTCATAAAACATTTGAGAAGAATTAAAAGAAATTAAACAGATAACAAAACGTGGAGAAAAAAAAAAAAAAGCAACCAGATTAAAAGCTGTAGGACAACAAAGCTGCTGAAATTCACTCTTGAAACCATCTTGATTAAGAAGGATGAAGAAAAGATCAAGGCTGCATGAAAAGCTGTAAAGTATCTGCCACTAAAAATAAAATAAATGTCAAGAACACATTTATATTGCATTGATAAATGGAGACTTAAATGTGATCAAGGAAATACTGCTTTGTTTTTAAGAGAGCAGGCAATAAATCAAATGTACATAAGCAGGACAAATGGAAGAATAAATAATTCAATGAAATTACCAATAAAGCAGATTTTCCAATAAATAGGTAGCTCTGCTTAAATCTCCATCCCCAATTTTAAGTGTCCCAGCATGCATTGCTTTGAGTGCAGTCTTCAACACTCCATTGCATTGTTTGCCTTTACTGGCAGCTGGTGGATGTTGGGGGGGTGTTACATATCCACTGGCCACCAGCTCAGGTAGTCACTCTGTGAGTCCTGTCTGGCAGTTCCTCCTGGGTGCAATGATGCCACAAGATCTGCATGTTGCCAGTGTTGCAGGCAGTGGCATGGAGTACAACACAGAGAATTGCAGAGTGGCTTAAGTTGAATGGGACCACAAAGCTCAGCCAGTTCCAACCCCCTGCCACAGGCAGGGACATCTCCCACTAGAACAGGTGGCTCAAGGCCTCATCCAGCCTGGCTTTGAACACCTTCAGGGAGGTTGTAGAGCACAGAAGCACAGAATGGGATCAAAGATCACATTCTATACTTCTGTGCTCCACAACCTCNCTGCAGCCTCATCTTGAGCTTTTCATCACCCCAGACCCCAGCAAGCTCACAGTGCTTACCTTGGCATGTTGATGGAAGTGAGAGATAGGCAGTGTGGAGCACATTTATTTACATTTTGACCTGCCTGGACTGTCCCAAGGGCTCCTGCATGAGCAATCTTACTTGACATGTTCAAAGGCTCTGTTGTTGCTCTGCAGGGTCCTATCCTATTTAAAATCATTCTTTCTCTGAGAAAGGGTTCAAGATCTGACTGTAATCTGGAGTACTCATTCACCAGCACCTCACAGTGTCCATGAAAACTTGTGCTGCCCTTTTATTTGTTGGCAGAGATGGTACTCAATTAGCAGGCACTCAGTCCTCAGGAGCAAGCCCCTCCAGAGATGGGGAGAAGCAGGAGGAGAATGAAGAGGAGGAACACCTCTCCTCAGAAGGGACATTTATGGTATGAGGCATACCTGTGAGCCAGCTCAGGTCTGCTGCCCTGGCTGACTTGAAAATACTAACAGCCTGCAGACCATGGCTAGCCTCTGGTTCTATCCCAGCAAAGCCAGGACACTGCTTCATCCCTTGAAATGTCCAAGAGCAGACTGTGATCAACCTGATCTAGTGGATGGTGTCCATCCCCATGGCCAGGGCTTGGAACTAGATGATCTTTGAGGTCCTTTCCAACTCAAACCATTCTGAGATGTTACATCTTTTTGATTTGAGAACTATAGATTGTTCTGCAGCAAGGAAGCCACCATAACAGCCCTCTCCTCCACACTGTCATCTCTTTGAGTACTACTCCAGTCTTAACCCTGAGCAAGCCTTTAGACTGGGATGATCCCAGAGGAAAACACTGATTTTAATTCCCTTTCCTCAGCTGTCTAATTTGTCTGGTGTGCAGGGTGCAGCTATCTGGTGATAGATGCCACAACCACGTCCAAGAGCAGGCTTTGATCAACCTGATCTAGTGGATGCTGTGCCTGCCCATGGCCAGGGCTTGGAACTAGATGATCTTTGAGGTCCTTTCCAACTCAAACCATCCTGGGATTCTACACCTTTTTGGTTTGAGACCTATAGATTGTTCTGCAGCAAGGAAGACATCACAGCAGCCCTCTCCTCCATACTGCCATCTCTTTGTGTATTTCTCCAGTCTTGATCCTGAGCAAGCCTTTGGACTGGGATGATCCCAGAGGAAAACACTGATTTTAATTCCCTTTCCTCAGCTGTCTAATTTGTCTGGTGTGCAGGGTGCAGCTATCTGGTGATAGATGCCACGACCATGTCCCTTTGCAAACAGGAATGTGAATATGGAAAGGTATTTCTTGCACTTCCCTGGTTTGCACATAGAAGCAGAAATAGTTGCATCAACATTCTTACAGTCTTTGAGAGTGTCTGATTTTCTTTGTGAGAAAACCTTTTGCTAAGTGGTTCTGCATGGAAAACATCAAACAGAAATAATAAAACCCAGATGAAGCGAGGATTAGGAGGCAGGATTAAAATTAAATAGCTACAAAAGTAGTAATGGCAACATAAAGTATATTGTCACATGATCAGCTATATTCATCTGTGTTTTATCCTGAGAAAAGATGATAACCTGAACTGAGGATGTTCAGGAGCTCTCATTGCTGCAAATTGTAATCACATGTTTGGAGTCTTTTAACAAAACTCCCCAGGCAGATAGAATCATAGAGTCATAGAATGGTAAGGTTGGAAGGGACCTCAAATATCTTCTAGTTCCANTCTCCAGCAGGTCTCTCCTGAACTGGGAAGCCCAAAATTTGACACAGTATTCCAGGTGTGGTCTCAGCAGGGCAGAATTGAAGGGGAGAAGAACTTCCCTAGTCCTGCTGGACACGTTTTTCTTGATGCACCCCAGGCTCTTTTGGCCACAAGAAGCACATTTCTGTCCAATGCAGAACTTGCTGCCCACCAGCACTCCAAAGTCTTTCTCCACAGAGCTGCTTTCCAGCAGGGCAGCCCCCAGCCTGTAGTGGTGCCTGTTGTTATCCCTCCCCAGATGCAGGACCTTGCAGAGTGTATCTGTTAAAGCCTGCACAAAGCTGAACTTCCCCATGACAACCAAAGGTTTGTGCTGCACTGGACTGGAGGTGCTTTTGCTGTCACTGAACCCTTCCCAAACAGACATGTCTGTGTGTGTGCTGTGTGGCTAAGAGTGACACCACACAACTAAAAGCAGGCAGTGCCTGTTTTCTTGAAGCTTCCTCTAAAACCATCACAGGATTTCTGGCAGTTATGGAGGTCAGCCAAATTTCTGGGCAATGTCCAGTGCTAGCCTATGCTGCTCCATGTGACAAGCTGACTTCTCAGAACTAGACTCCAAAATGCAGTATTTATAGCTCAAACTAAGCTATCCTTTACAACTCTTTTTTTTTTTTTTTCCTTTCCAAATATTTTTCAGACCTATTTTAGGCTTCTGAGAAATTAAAGTTACTCTTTTACAGCTAAGAGTTGAAATACTTGAGAGCAGATGTTCTGCTGCTTAAGAGTTTCACCCACTGCCATTTGCCCTGAAGCAACTACTGCCAGTGAAGGTGGAACATGGACCTGTCTGAGAGACACAGTCTGGAATAAGCAGAAAGCAGAATGGAACCAAAGGTCTAATGAACCAAAGCTGCCAAATCTTTCAGTCCTACACAAGAAATAGGTGCAAATCTCATGCACCTTCCCAAAATCCCTCCAGAACACAACACAATGTTAGCTGCACACATCCCTAGGAAATGTTATGGGGTCAGGATACACAAACCAAAATGTTTCCTTGTTTAGAACAATAAGGATATTACAGCTGAGACCTGACCAGCTATTTTACAGCTATTGTCTGAAATATTTGAGAGCAGATGTTCTGCTGATTAAGTTTCACCCACTGCCATTTGCCCTGAAGCAACTACTGCCAGTGAAGGTGGAACATGGACCTGTCTGAGAGACACAGTCTGGAATAAGCAGAAAGCAGAATGGAACCAAAGGTCTAATGAACCAAAGCTGCCAAATCTTTCAGTCCTACACAAGAAATAGGTGCAAATCTCATGCACCTTCCCAAAATCCCTCCAGAACACAACACAATGTTAGCTGCACACATCCCTAGGAAATGTTATGGGGTCAGGATACACAAACCAAAATGTTTCCTTGTTTAGAACAATAAGGATATTACAGCTGAGACCTGACCAAAGGTATCATAGTTCAGGTCAGGCTTTCTGCTAGTTTCAAAGGACCTGGGCCCACTGTTCATCAGCAGAACTCTGGCAACAGCCCTTTTTTATGCATGCAAAGCTTTCAGTGCTTCATCAACCACAGAGCAGGCTGCCCAGGGAAGTGGTAGAGTCACCATGCCTGGAGGTGTTGACAAGATGTGTGGGTGTGATGCTTATGGATATGGTTTGGTGGTAGTGGCTCAGCAGTATTGGTGTGACTGTGAGCTGGAGGTGAGTGGCTGGAGTCAATGATCTCAGAAGCCTCTTCCAAACTCAACAGCTCTGTGGTTCTGTGGAGGAGGAGGAATGGGTTTAAACTGACAGAGGGGAGATTGAAACTGGATGTTAGGAGGAAGTTGTTTGCAGTGAGGGTGGTGAGACACTGGCACAGGTTGCCCAGGGAGGTTGTGGAGCACAGAAGCACAGAATGGGATCTTTTGATCACATTCTGTGCTTCCGTGCTCCACAACCTCCCTTGGAGGTGTTCAAGGCCAGGTTGGAGGTGTTCTAGTAGGAGGTGTGCCTGCTTATGGTGGAGAGTTGCAACTAGATGATCTTTGAGATCCCTTCCAATCTAAATCATTCTATGATTCTACATTTATGGCAGTTACCCATACACAAAAGGAGAGTAGTGTTGGAAGAAAAAGAGGGAGAGAGAAACAGAGTGCCTCAGGATAAAATAAATGAACATTCAGGTTATGGCTCATTAGTTTAGGTCTGACCTTAATAACACTCAGCTAAACAGAAGATTAGACTAGATTTTAATCTCAGTCTTTTCTAGATGACTTTACTGATCTCAAGAAAGCTGGGGAAGGGCTTTTGATGCTGTCGGGGAGTGAAAGGACTGGGGAGAATAGAACGAGGCTAGAAATGGGGGGATTCAGACTGGATGTTAGGAAGAAGTTCTTCAGCATGAGGGTGGTGAGAGACTGGCAGGGGGTGCCCAGGGAGGTGGTGGAAGCCTCATCCCTGGAGGTGTTTAAGGTCAGCCTGATCTAGTGTAAGGTGTCCCTGCCCATGGCAGGGGGGTTGGAACTGGCTGATCCTTGTGGTACCTTCCAACCCTGACTGATTCTATGATTCCTAGTGAAAAGGTGAGAGATCCAGATCAACTCATACCAGGAGTAAGCTGGGCTGGTGGCTTGAGTGCTCTGTGTAATTGCACTCACTGCCCTGTACTGAGAGCAGAAGGAACTCTGGCAGCCAGCAAAGGGTCCTGGATTGGGTTTCTGCACTACAACATGAGCCCTTCCTACAGAGCATGAATTGCAGCAGAATTTATGCTTATCCATGCACAGTTTGGGGAAACAATAAAGACCTACCCAAGAGCTCCAGGACAGGCTGCAAATTTCCAATGAAAGTAGTAGCCATGAATTGACAGTCTTCATATGTTCTGACCCATAAACCACTCAGCACTCGCTCTCCTTTCTGCTCTGCAGGAAAACAAAGAAACCACAGGAGGCAGCTTTTGGTTTAAATCTTTTTTGCAGGATGAAGCTGATGACAGGAACATCTGGCAATTGAAAGGGGCATGATTCTAACAGCTACCTAGGAGATGAGGTGCTAGAAGGGCTATTACTCAGCTGAGACCTGAGAAATTGACTCAGACCTGACAGAGGAGAGAATCACAGCTTTTAATTACATCCAATTGTACTGTGGAAATAAAACTACCAGCCTCAGTGATGGCTTGCTTATCATATTGGCATCCTGTCATCTCAGGATCTGCTGGAGAGTAAAACTGTTGATAGCCTGGTATTTATCATAGAATCAGAGCATCATAGAATGGTAAGGTTGGAAGGGACCTCAAGGATCATCCAGTTCCAACCCCCTGCCATAGGCAGGGACACCTCCCACTAGAACAGGTCACTCAAGGACTCATCCAACCTGGCCTTGAACACCTCCAGGGAGGGAGCAGCCACAACCTCCCTGGGCAACCTGTGCCAGTGTCTCACCACCCTCACTGCAAACAACTTCCTCCTAACATCCACTTTCAATCTCCCCTCTGCCAGTTCAAACCCATTGCCCCTTGTCCTGTCATTGCAAGTCCTTGCCAATAGTCCCTCCCCTAACCAAATGCACTGTTTTCAGGAAAGATCCCAAAAGGAAAATCAGTGAAGAAATCAGTAAAGTCTAAACTCTTAGCTCTTCTGTCATGGCCAATAATATGTGGACTAATAAGTAGATAATGGACTGGATTTATTTATTTTTTCTACTTAATGTACTGTGGCAAAATAAGTCCTTAGTGCCTGATTTATTTTCTGAGCACGCAGCAATGTTGTCTGGATTGCAGCAAGAAGAGAATGGAAGGAAGTTTGAGATGTCAGCATTTTTTGATGCTTCTTTCTCTCTTTTGCCTGTATAGATACAAAATTTCTGTCATCAGAGCAGGAAATTCTAGACAGACTAAGATAAAAAGAGCTGACATGGAGGAGATCACAGTGTCTGTTGTGATGTTTGTATCTTGGGACAAACAAGGCAGAATATTTGCTTGTTAATCTTTATCCCTGCAGTAGAGCTCTGAGCAAACTTTTATATACTCATTACAGGAGAATCAAAGATAATTTGTCCTGACCCTTTGTTCTAATTTAAAAGATGACTTCCACTTATTTATGTTGAAGCACTGTTATTTTACCCTTGGGACAAGAGATGAACCAAATGCAAAGGTTCTAATTCAAGGCTTGTTGACTTCAGAAGCCTCTTTTTGCTCAGGCTTTACTGGAAGTCTCCAGCACACTGAAATCATTACCCTGAAACCTTTATGGTACAGAAGTAATTGTGTCAGAGACACCAAGTCATTTCCATGGGGTGATTAAAATCTGCCTAATTTGCTCTTGTAAGCAAGCCTGAATTTGATATGAATGAGTGGAAGAGGAGTAGTTAACAAAATGAATTAATGGGCTTCAGGGAGTCACTCTGATGTGGGTGGCTCATGCTAATAACTTCCTACATGTAATAGCATATTCCATGTCTGTGAATATAAACTAGAAAGTATCAGGATAACAACAAAAAAAAATTAAATGTCTACTAACACTAAGAAACAATCAATATAAAAAAGGAAAATGGAGAGTTAAAAGGATCACAGNTGCCTCCCAACAGAAAGTTATTAGCATCCAACAGAAAGTTAGGCACTGGCACAGGTTGCCCAGGGAGGTTGTGGCTGCTCCCTCCCTGGAGGTGTTCAAGGTCAGGTTGGAGGAGGCCTTGAGTGACCTGTACTAGTGGGAGGTGTCCCTGCCTATGGCAGGGGGTTGGAACTAGAGAATCCTTGAGGGCCCTTCCAACCTTGTCGTTCTATGATTCTATGATTAACATCCAACAGAAAATTATTAGCATCCAACAGAAAGTTATTTACATTTCACAGCACACATAGGTTTTAATTGTTTAGAGCTGTAGTTTTTTAAGCTGACTCTTAGCTCAGCAAACTCTTTCATTTAGCTTTTAGAATCACATTTATTTCAGCTAAAGGACCAAAATAAGTTCTTTATGTGTGATTGTTACAGCTGCTTTAAAAGAAGCTGCTCCTTCCAGTCAGTTTTCTGTTTGTGCTATTAGGTTGCTTATCCACAATAAAAATAAAATGTCTCCTGATCACAAAGATCAGCATCTTTTATTAAGCCTGGTCTAGGCATGTAGAGCTTCTGAATGAAGCTCAAGCAGAATTAAGTGAGGTAATAAAAAAGCTCATGTTACCTACTGCCCAGCCAATTGCACTGGATTTGATTTATGATGATTCTGAGCAGCTCTTGTGCCTAACCTCATATCTGTGTATGTTACCACAAGGGCTTGATCGGTCAGGAAGGATATTAGACAACTTCTTTATTACCAGCTAAGACTAATGCTATAAACTCAAGGATTAAACAACATGTATAGACTCATGTCTGGAGATTTCAGTTCTCAAGTCACATTGTCAGAGCTCATTTTTAATGTCCTCCTTGGCTACGAGTTGGGATTCACACACTGTCATTTTCATGGAGGAGTGGTCAAGCTGAAATACTTTCACAAGCCTGGCTGTGTAGTAAAGGTAGATTTTGAGAGTATCTCCAGCTTAGTCTGAAACTCTACCAGATTTTCTGTATCAAAATAATAATTCATCAACACTCAGAGTGGGAAACCTCTTACCTTTTCTGACAGCTCTTTTGGCCTACATCCTTCTTGCCTTAAATTCTCTGGGTTTTCAGCTTTCCTGCCACCTTTTAAGATAACTTTGAAAGAATAGTTAAAAATCAGGAATTTTTCGACTATTGGGCATCACATTACCAATCCCTTGTCACAGGCTCACAGGATGTCAGGGGTCTGAAGGGATCCAAAGAGATCATCCAGTCCAACCTCTCTGCCACAGCAGGACCAGACATTCTAGCTCAGGTCACACAGGAACACATCCAGACAGGCCTGGAAAGGCTCCAGGGAAGGAGACTCCACAGCCTCTCTGGGCAGCCTGTGCCAGTTATCTGGGACCCTTCCAGGAAAGAAGTTCCCCCTTGTGTTGAGCTGGAACCTCCTGTGCTGCAGCTTCCATCCATTGCTCCTTGTCCTATCTCAGGGAGCAAGTGAGCAGAACCTGACCCCCAGCCCTCAGATATTGATAAACATTTATTAAATCCCCTCTCAGTCTTCTCCTCTCCAGAACAAGCAGCCTCAGGTCCCTCAGCCTCTCCTCATCAGGCAGTGCTCAGTCCCCTCATCATCCTCACAGCCTTCTGCTAGACTCTCTCCAACATATCCCTGTTAAAGTGGGCAGCCCAAAACCGAAGGCAGTACTCAAGATGAAGTCTCACCCGGGCAGAGTAGAGGCAGAGGTGAACCTCCTGCTGGACTCACTCTGCTTAATGCACCCCAGGACCCCCTTGGCCTTCTTGGCCACCAGGGCACATTGCTGCCACATGGATGTTCTCCACCAGCACTCCCAGGTGCCTCTCCACAGGGCTGCTCTCCAGCAGAACACCTCCCAGCCTGTACTGGTGCAGTTTATTATTCCTCCCCAGGTACAGGACTCTGCACTTTGTCACCCAGTCTTTGATTATGAAACCTCTCATTGCTCCTAGACAATTAATTCAAGCTCTCTAGGTTTAAAAATCCTTTAGATAGACCTCTCACCTTCTCTGGATCCTGACTCACTGCAGGGGAAATTTTGGGTTCTCAGCCCATACCAGTCATGCTGAATTTATATATATATATATTTGTATGTTTGTATGTNGTGTTAGTGAAGTAGTAACCACGTCTGTACTTAATGTATGTGTTTTAAAGTATATAAATGAGTTAAGACTGGACAATCATCTGTATTTTATATATATATATATATATATTTTTTTTTTTCCCCCACTGAGAATCAGGAACAGTTTTGAGCCTTTAAACAAATATTCTGTCTATTGTATCTTCTCATTTTATCAGTCAAAGAGATTCTAGGGAGATTAATTTCCTTTCCAGTATTATCAGAATGTCATGAAGACATTAGTCTTTTTAATATTAGAAGCAGTGGGATAGTTGCCATTATTTTTAATAAGGACAGGGCTAGGGCCAAAATCATAGCTGAAGGATTGTTTTGCTAAAAAGAAGAATTATTTCATTACTTCATTGGTTGTGCTTTATTGGGCTAAGCTGCACACTGTTTTAAGCATTTGCTTTTAACTGGATAAAATCATTTTGGTTGGCAATTACTCTTAAATACAGAAACCCTTTGATAACCTTCATAAAATAATTGTGTTAAAATCTTGACTTTAACCATAGTTTCTTTGTTTGTTTTGGTTTGTTTTTATTTATAGAATCATAGAATGGTAAGGTTGGAAGGGACCTCAAGGATCATCTAGTTCCAACCCCCTGCCATAGGCAGGGACACCTCCCACTAGTACAGGTCACTCAAGGCCTCATCCAACCTGGCCTTGAACACCTCCAGGGAGGGAGCAGCCACAACCTCCCTGGGCAACCTGTGCCAGTGTCTCACCACCCTCACTGCAAACAACTTCCTCCTAACATCCAGTTTCAATCTCCCCTCTGCCAGTTCAAACCCATTGCCCCTTGTCCTGTCATTGCAAGACCTTGTCAATAGTCCCTCCCCAGCCTTCCTGTAGCCCCCTTCAGATACTGGAAGGCTACTCTAAGGTCTCCTGGAAGCCTTCTCTTCTCCAGGCTGCAGAGCCCCAACTCTCTCAGCCTGTCCTCACAGCAGAGCTGCTGCAGCCCTCTCAGCATCTTGGTGGCCTCCTCTGGACCCGCTCCAACAGTTCCATGTCCTTCCTGTGCTGGGGGCTCCAGAACTGCACCCAGGACTGCAGGTGGGGTCTGAGGAGAGCAGAGCAAAGGGGCAGAATCCCCTCCCTTGCCCTGCTGCCCACACTGCTCTTGCTGCAGCCCAGCACACAGTTGCTGTCTGGGCTGCACTCACACTGCAGCCTCATCTTGAGCTTTTCATCACCCCAGACCCCCAGGGCCTTTTCCTCAGGGCTGCTCTCAGCCATTCCCCACCCAGCCTGGAGTTGTGCTTGGCATTGTGTCTACCCAGGTGCAGGACCTTGCACTTGGCCTTATTGAATGCCATGAGGTTGTCCTGGGCACACCTCTGCAGCCTGTCCAAGTCCCTCTGGTTGGATCCCTGCCCTCTAGCAAGTCAACTTAATCCTGTTTATTTTAAAGAGCTATTTGATTGTAACATTGGCCAGAAATTGCATCTTCAGTTTATATGGCTTGGGCTAAGGAATTATAATCTCAGTCTATATTAAGCTATTTTCTTTTTATTCACTGCCAATGATCTAATTTCTCTCATTAAAATATTCAAATTAGTCTCAAACCAGCACAGTGGCAAAAACTTTTGTGTCTGTAGAGCATTTTATGTGTACTGCTCTGTCTCAGACAGTTCTTCACGACCACAAACACAAGCCTTGTTGGCTCAGATCCTGAGAGTTATTTTAGTTTTACTTTTTCTTTGATTCCAACTGTGCCTATAGGCCAACCTTAAATTTTGTAAGGATTGCAATTGTAAAAATGTCAAAAATATGCTTGGGAAACAGACCATTAAAAAAAAAAAAATAAAGCTCCAGAATCAAAACAGATACTGCCCTACCATTTTATCAGCTGAAGCAGAACAACAAAAATATTAAAGAAGAAAGTGATATATTAATTATTTATTCACCTGATTACTACCTGGTGTCCTATGAAACACCTAATCTGACAATAAGGAAGAAAGACCCTGCTGGCTTTCCTATAGAGCTTCAGTTTTGCTTTGCAGATTAACAGCTCATTCTGTACCATTTTCACCACTGTTTGGGTCTTTGTTTCATTGATGCTTCATAGAGCAATCAGGGGGCAACAGTAATGACATGTTTAAAACACTGAGTTCCCTCACACTCCTATTTTTTGTATGTGACACATTTTTATTAAACCAATTCTCTACCCTTTTACCTTGCAGTGTTCCTCCTTTTGGATTGGAAGTGGCTCTTGGTTACACCTTGTGACTGACTGTGCAATGTCCCTGGTACAGCTGCAGCAGAGCTTCCATACCACAGGATGTCAGGGGTTGAAAGGGACCCAAAGAGATCATCCAGTCCAACCCCCCCTGCCAGAGCAGGACCAGACAATGCAGCTCAGGGCACACTGGAACACATCCAGACAGGCCTGGAAGGGCTCCAGAGAAGGAGACTCCACAACCTCTCTGGGCAGCCTGTACCAGTGCTCTGGGACCCTTCCAGTCAAGAAGTTCCCCTTGTGTAGAGCTGGAACCTCCTGAGCTGCAGCTTCCCTCCATTGCTCCTTGTCCTATCCCAGGCAGCAGTGAACAGAGCCTGTCCCCCCCCTCCTGACCCCCAGCCCTCAGATAGCTATAAACATTGATTAAATCCCCTCTCAGTCTTCTCTTCTCCAAACTAAGCAGCCCCAGGTCCCTCAGCCTCTCCTCATCAGGCATGATTGTGTATGCTGTAAAGAATGATGAAAGCAATTTCTGATGGTTTTGCTTAAGAAAACTGAGCTTGGCTGCCCTATCACTCTTGATTCAGTATCACTCTCTCTAATAGCTTGCAGTATAATGTAAGATGTTACAAGTCATAGGGACATTTTATATAAGATATTCTGAAGCATTTTAAGGTAAGAGAATATATAGTACAGGTAATTTAGAGAAAATAGCTTCAAATCCACAACCTCCCTGGAGGAGTTCAGGACCAGGTTGGATGAGGCCTTGAGTGACATGTTCTAGTGGGAGATGTCCCTGCCTATGGCAGGGAGTTGGAACTGGATGAGCTTTGAGGTCCCTTCCAACCTCATCATTCTATGATTGTATGATCTTGATATTAGGCTTTGTGTCTTAACAGAAATGTACAGCTCCATGGTTTGGAAAATGCCAGTGACATGCAGATGGGTAAGAGACTTTCAAGCTTGGTTAGGCTCCCCAGTTTAAGAGGGACAGGCACCTGCTGGAGAGAGTCCAGCAGAGGGCTATGAGGATGCTGAGGGGACTGGAGCACTGCCTGGTGAGGAGAGGCTGAGGGGCCTGGGGCTGTTCAGTCTGGAGAATAGAAGACTGAGAGGAGATTTAATAAACGTTTATCAATATCGGAGGGCTGGGGGTCAGGGGGTGGGGGGACAGGCTCTGTTCACTTGCTCCCTGGGATAGGACAAGGAGCAATGGATGGAAGCTGCAGCACAGGAGGTTCCAGCTCAACACAAGGGGGAACTTCTTTCCTGGAAGGATCCCAGAGCACTGGCACAGGCTGCCCAGAGAGGTTGTGGAGTCTCCTCCTCTGGAGCCTTTCCAGGCCTGTCTGGATGTGTTCCTGTGTGACCTGAGTTAGATTGTCTGGTCCTGCTCTGGCAGGGAGTTTGGACTGGATGATCTCTTTGGGTCCCTTCCAATCTCTGACATCCTGTGAGCCTGTAATACTTCAGAATCCATGGCATTCAATTGTTATTCTTCAGCACCTACATACCTAATCCAAACTGACTGAAAATAACAGAAGGTGTTCAGTTATCTGCATGGATTTGGTTCCTATGAGCATTACAGATTTCTTTACTTGAACGTGTGATATGAAGCAACACAATTCCATACCAGTGTAGTTCTGATGGGGTATGAATAGAATTATAGAATCATAGNATTTGAAGGAGGAGTTTGGTTATGTTTGGTTTTGTGTTTTTCTTAAGATGATTGGCTGACTTTGAGGTTTCCTGTTGAAATTATGAGATCACTATAGATTTACATCCTTTAAGCATCCTCAAAAATCAAAATTTCTGTAAACAGTTCATTTTACACCCAGGTCTGAATGAGAAAAAGAAAAAAAAAATAACCCATGTGTGAACTTAACTTCAGGGCCATACTTAAAATCCACTTAGCAGCATTTTGCTTGAGTTCTGAAGTTCCAAAAGACTTAATTGTCAAGGAAAGGAAGCTGATTTTGCAGTTATTAACAAAGAGAGAGACACAAAGAGCAGCCCCCTAATGGGATTGGGTGTGACTGTCACAAATGAAGGGAAAAAGACACTGCTTTCCATCTCTCAACCATGAACTATTATACTGTACTATTATAAAAATACTGTTCCATTTTATAAACTGTCACTGGTAATAAAATAGTAAAATTCTCTACATTTGCTATAGATTTACAAGTTATATCCTTGGTTTAGTTCTGGAAAGCATTTGAGGTGACCTGCTGCTTGATTCTGCTCATTATTTGAGGCAGAGTTGAAAGCCAGACTTGGGTTTACTGCTGTCACCTCATCTGAGGGAATGGGCCTTGGCTTTCAGGGGCTCTCAGTATTTCTACTTCTGCTACACTGAAGTGGTTCAAGATTGCACTGAAACTACTCAGTGATTCAGCTCTGTGTGAAAGTGCTAATTGGCATTTAGATTTTTTTTCCTAGTGCATGAAAGGTCTGTGACAAAATGAACAAAATTATCCAACCTCACCATTCTATGATTCCATGCTTCTATGATCTTGTTGGCTTGGAGGTAGCAAATACTTGCAATTCTAATAGCACTCCCTCTTTCTTAAATTCATCTTTCCCTTCCCAGGTTTATGATACTCCAACAGACCTAACCAGGCCTTGCAAAGGTTTCCTATTATTTGTCTCAGTGATTTGTACTTGAGGCAAACCCTTGGTCCTACTGAAAATAAAAGGCACACTTGATTTCATGTTGCTAGTAAACTGTAGCCAGCAAGCCATAGGAAAAGAAGCACTCAATAAAAATGAGCATCTCATTTTGGAATCAATCCAATACACATTTCTTTCTGAAATATCAACAAAGCAACCCAAGCATTTTCCCTGGCTTAAATTTTACTGTCAGATACATGGCTAAAAAATCCTCTTTCCCTTATTTATAACACAACCAGAAGGCAACACCCAGCAGATTTCCACGGTCACTGCATGGACTTAGACAACAGTGGTGGCATACCTGAAATGGAAGCTGACATGGGGCAGATACAAGTGGTCAAAGAGTTCAGCTGAGTGGTCAAACTGTTACAGCTGCTGAAGTTCTTGATCCATCAAACAACGGTTTCAGGGAAGGGCCAAGAGGAGAAAAAGAAAACCAAAAAGGAAAGGTCACCTTCTTCTGCTGTGGTATGACTTCAATAAAATCTGGATGAGCCTTGCTTTGCTAAGGTTTTGATTACCTCTGTGTAGTGTTAGCAGAAAGCTGCTTTGCTTTGGGATAAATATTGTCCTCCCTTGCAATAAGGACAGCTGTTTGCCTAAGCTTCCATTGTTCTGACTGTGCTTCAGCGCAGATCCCAATCGCTCTCTGGGACCACAGAATTAAGCAGGGCTGCTGGAACCTAAAGGCTCAGTCCTGAGGCAGGAATGTCCTGGATCTCAACACAAGTAAGACTGACTCAGATTACCCATAAATATTAGGATCTAAAGAAAATCCCCCTGCTACAATCCATGATGGCAGGAAACGTGCATGCCTATCCCAGAGCATCAAGTCTGGCCAAATAAGAAACAACTAATTGGTTTGGGGGGGTGAAAGGGTCAAGGCTGCCCTTCCTAGTCTCTCCAGGAAGGCTGGAAAAGTATTAAAAGCACTAGCTTTAAGGGTGACCAATTCTTTGGGTTTTATAAGGTAGCAGAGTAATGGAATCCCCAGCCAGGGAGTGGGAAATAACCTCTGTCCCCAGGGAGAAGGAGGGGACACATGAGCCAGGGAAAATGGAAGGAGGTCCCTGCTCAGAGCAGCAAGTGAATTCTCTTCTGGTCCCCTTCATCTTCCCACTTGCCTGTACAGCAGCTGTGGGGCTTTGGAAGATGAGGGCCAAGCAAATGAGGGCAGAGATGAAGGTCCATCCAGGGAGTGACCCAAGGCGAGTCACTCACCCCCAGATCTTAGGAATACATCAATTAAGTAAAAAAAGGAAGGTAGTTGTGGTAGGTGAGTCCCTTCTGAGGGAAGCAGAGGTCCCCACATGTCAGCCAGACACTTAGAATCACAGACAGAGGTTGGAAGGGACCTGTAGAAATCATCATGATGTTCAATTTGGTGGAGATTGCATTTGAACAGAGGAATGTTCACCTTCTCTTGTTTTTATAAGAGATAATTGCTGCTCATAGAAAGCCAAGTCAGGTCATCAGACAACTTGAAACAGCCTGAAAGAACTGCAGCAGCTCTGCTCTGAGGACAGGCTGAGAGAGTTGGGGCTCTGCAGCCTGGAGAAGACTTTCAGGAGACCTTAGAGTAGCCTTCAAGTATCTGAAGGGGGCTACAGGAAGGCTGGGGAGGGACTATTGACAAGGTCTTGCAATGCCAGGACAAGGGGCAATGGGTTTGAACTGGCAGAGGGGAGATTGAAACTGGATGTTAGGAGGAAGTTGTTTGCAGTGAGGGTGGTGAGACACTGGCACAGGTTGCCCAGGGAGGTTGTGGCTGCTCCCTGCCTGGAGGTGTTGAAGGCCAGGTTGGAGGAGGCCTTGAGTGACCTGTGCTAGTGGGAGGTGTCCCTGCCTATGGCAGGGGGTTGGAACTGGATGATCCTTGAGGTCCCTTCCAACCTTACCATTCTATGATTCTATGATTCTAAATCAGGAAAGAGATGGTCTAGGTGATTGGCTAGGGCTGGGAGATAGATTGGACTGGATGATCTTGGAGGTCTTTTCCAACCTGGCTGATTCTATGATTCTATTCTATGAAAACACTTAACTCAGAGTGGATTAGGAGCATGCAGTGAAAACAAAATTAAATCCATCCTATCAAGATTTTCATTCTGGAAGAAAAAATTCTTCATTATGTCTTCTTAAGCCAGTTAGAGCTGGGAAAGAAAGGAAGATTGGTCTGGTTCTGATAGAGGTTTCAATACCATCTAGAGATAGAGGAGAACTCATTTAGAAATTCAATAGATCTTTGGAACAGTTTTCCCCATGAATAGAACTTGAAGAGTTCCATATGTATGAATCTACAGATATCAGCAACACTCCTGGGCTGTGCAGCTTGTGCTTCCATCTACCCCCTAATACAAAATGAGAAACTTAACCCTTTCTTCATTCTCTTTTGCCTGTTATGGATAAAATTACAAGGCCTTCTTGGACAGCATAAGCTCCAATGCAGGGATCAGTAGCTGGTTCAGCTGAAGGGAATAAACTGGCCAAAGATATATATAAATAGAAGAATAAAAGAAAGTGACACAGTAAGATATCTTTTGTAACAAGCTCTGTCTTAACATGCTTGTGTTAGCACAAAGGTTTTGTAGTTAGAAATAAGATCTAGTAATGTTGTTTGTTGGGGTTTTTTGCTAATTTACTGCCAAATAAAAGGAATATTCAATTAGAAGTAAAAAGTTACCTTAATTTCAAAATCAAAACTAAAACCTAGGGGTGTTGGGTTTTTTTTCCTTGAATTCATTAGTCATTAATAACTTTGTTAATATAGAATCAGAGAATAGCTTAGGTTGGAAGGGGCCTCAAAGCTCATCCTAGTTCCAATCCCCCACCACAGGCAGGGACACCTCCCACTAGTACAGGTCACTCAAGGCCTGATCTAACCTAACCTTGAACACCTCCATGGAGGGAGCAGCCACAACCTCCCTGGGCAACCTGTGCCACTATTTCATCACCCTCACTGTAAAGAACTTCTTCTTAATATCTAGTTTCAATCTGCCCTCTGCCAGTTTAAACCCATTCCTCCTCCTCCTGTCATTATGGTTGAGATTAACATCAGTATGGTCAGGATTAACATCAATATGGTTGAGATTAACATCAATATGGTTGAGATTAACACCAGTATGGTTGAGATTAATATCAATATGGTTGAGATTAACATCAATATGGTTGGGATTAACATCAATATGGTTGACATTAACACCAGTATGGTTGAGATTAACATCAATATGGTTGAGATTAACATCAATATGGTTGAGATTAACACTAGTATGGTTGAGATTAATTTATTCTGAGTTCTAATTATTTACCTGGTGTAATCTGCAAAAACAGACAAGAGAGTCAGTGTGGAAATACAACACAACATTCTTCCAGATGCCTGCAGATTCCTCTTTGCAGAAGTGGGTAGAGGGGAAGATAGAAAGGGATCAGGCTGGGATCAGGAGGGATTGTGTTCTGTTTGTTTAGGGGTTTGTATTTCCTTTCTGGAGGAGGAAAGTCTTCCTAACCAGACTTTGAAAACAATGCTGGAAAGACCCAAACTGTATTTAATGGTCTGTGGTAACAACTGGAGTGGTGGATAAGTACTGAGAGACTAAACAGATTTAAGTGTGACTCAGCCACACTAAGGCATATGCACAAGGAAAGTAAAATGGTGTCACTGTGCACTGATAAAACTGCACAGATGAGTGACACTTTCTTGTAATCCACTAATATAGCTGAGGAATAGGAAGGCATTAAAAAGATAAAAATTGGGGAGTGGGGAGAGAACTGCTGCACTTCAACATTTTAATGGCATCTTTAGGTTCATCCCTTAGTTTTAGATATTATCCAGAATGCTTTGTTAATCACTCCTGCTATCTGTAACTGACTCATCAATCCCTACTCTAGATAAGTTTCTCCAACCACTAATTGCACAATTTTAGTTTGGAGAAGTTATGTGCCTATAAAAATTCTTTCAGCTGGAATTAAATTGGATTTGTCCAGATCAGAAATGAGGAAAAAACCCAAAAGTAGAGAGAGATTAGAGAGATTTGAAAAGTGTTTTTAGAAGCAGGGTAGAATGAGAATTTAGATCCTTCCCTCTGTGAAACACCAGGCTAACACCTGGGTGTTTATCACATTTATTGTAAGGGAATGGCACCCACAGAAAACTCCCATCCCTATTCCATCTCTGCACCTTTCATCATGTCATTGTCCCTTGAGAGAGAGCCCACATGGCTCTTCTTTGGCACCCAGAGATGTGTCCCTTGTCACTGCTACCACAGCTAAACAGTAATAGGCTGAGGTGGTATGGGAAAAAAAAAAACAATAGTGGATATAGAATCATAGAATCATAGAATGGTAAGGTTGGAAGGGACCTCAAGGATCATCCAGTTCCACCCCCCTGCCATAGGCAGGGACCCCTCCCACTAGCACAGGTCACTCAAGGCCTCCTCCAACCTGGCCTTGAACACCTCCAGGGAGGGAGCAGCCACAACCTCCCTGGGCAACCTGTGCCAGTGTCTCACCACCCTCACTGCAAACAACTTCCTCCTAACATCCAGTCTAAATCTCCCCTCTGCCAGTTCAAACCCATTCCCCTTGTCCTGTCATTGCAAGCCCTTGTCAATAGTCCCTCCCCAGCCTTCCTGTAGCCCCCTTCAGATACTGGAAGGCCACTCTAAGGACTAAGGAACTCCAGATAAAGGATTCTTTGCTGCAAATAAATACTCTGGAACAGGTCAGATCCTGCCACACTATGTCTCTCTTCAATCCTCCTATATGCATTCAGGCAACACAACTGAAAGTGAAAATACAGTTTACAAGGTAGGCTGGAAGTGTTCTTTCTTGCTCACATGAGGTTTGTCAGAAACAGTTGTACATTTTTTCTGCTATTAGCTAATGTTTTGCTTTTCATTCCTACAAAGGAAAAAAAAAAAAAACAACAAAAAACAAGGATTTATCCCAAGGTAATTATTTTATACATCTAAGCTAAAATATCAACAGACTAGAATTGTAAACAGAAAACCATGTGGATGTTGCAATTTCTCTAGCTAGCATTCTGCAAAATCAGTTCTTACAGCCAGGCTGTGCTGTGCCTTTGAGCAGTGAAATCTTTTAGCACCTTTGTTAGCCTGGTTTAGCTGAATCTGTTCCCTGACAGGTGGAACACTGCTGAGTTCTCACTACCTCCTAAGTCTTCCTATGCACTTGGAAGAGATGTGATCAGGTGTTGGGTTGGTTTGTAGCTGATCAGACAATTCTTCTAAGAAATGTGACCTCATTGCTCTCTACAACTACCTGAAGGGAGGTTCTAGCCAGGTGGGGTTGGGCTCTCCTCCCAGGGAACCAGCAACAGAACAAGGGGATACAGTCTCAAGTTATGCCAGGGTACAGGCTGGATGTTAGGAGGAAGTTGTTGCCAGAGAGAGTGACTGGCATTGGAATGGGCTGCCCAGGGAGGCGGTGGAGTCCCCATCCCTGGAGGTGTTGAAGACAAGCCTGGATGGGGCACTTAGTGCCATGGTCTGGTTGATTGGCTGGGGCTGGGTGCTAGGTTGGGCTGGATGAGCTTGGAGCTCTCTTCCAACCTGGGTGATTCTATGATTCTATAATGTCAGCCTTCCTCTGACAGACCAGTGCCCACTGTCCACAGTCCTGCTACGGGGCAGAAAGGAGCCTGTGCAGAGTTCCTCTCCTCCCTCCCTGCCCTAGCAAGTGTTCCTTCCAAATCTGGCCCTAAAGGACAAACAGAGCTGCAGATCAATGAATTTGGTGTCAAGGTCACTCACTAAATACCTGTGTCTCCTTTGACAGCATGAGAGGAATGAACTGCTCTTGGCTGGCTCCTCTCAGGAGTAGTGGTGATGATGTCTCATCTGACCTCAGTTCAGATCCCAGGTCAAAGCAGCAATGCAGAGACTCCACAGCTATTTTGTTCAATTTTAGTTCCAAACAGCTTTCACCTCTCCTCCCAGTCTTCCTGGGATACTGTTTGGTTTCAGCAGAGGTTCAGTGAGACTGCATCTGAAACAGCAGCCTTCCTGAGAAGAGAGAATCATGTTCAGAAGAAAAATAAAGTAGAATAAACAGTTGAAGAAACCTAAAGCCTCTTCTTACTCCCATCTCTATGAAATATTAGCACATGATTAGATTATGTTTCTCCTACTCATTTTCTTTAATATAAGAAAGGGACACACATAATTTAACTCCCAGCAGTAATTCAGATTAGTCTGGAAAATCCAATTCCCTTCTAGACTGTATTTACATTTAATGTATTAGATAAATGCTCAGCCAAAGTCTCTTCTCACTTACACAAAGAAACCTCTTGGCTATGGCACAGTTTGGTTGTTACCTAAGCCCTGCTTTTTCACCCTGCTCCTCACAAAGATCTATCTTACCAGCTTGCTGACAAAATACTCTCAGGCTTTGGCAATGGGCACCCCCACCTCCATCCTCTAGACTCTCATCATGGCAGTTTGGCTTTGGTACAGGTGCTGAAAACTAGATAAGATGAGAGAGGGAGAAATAACTTGATAGCATGGTGTGGGTTGGCATGAAGGCTGCATTGGCACTGGAGTGAAATGGTTACTTAAGAATAGTAGTGAAGCTTCAAGAAAATTATTCAGGTCATCTCAAGACCTCCTCACTTTAGCAGTTCTTTTACCAGATCCAAATATACTGTAAATGCTTGTTTGGATGTGGTGCTGAGGGATGTGGTGTAAAGTGAATCTTGTTGAGCAGGGTTGTAGGTTGGACTTGCTGATCATAGAATCACAGAATGGTAAGGTTGGAAGGGACCTCAAAGCTCATCTAGTTCCAACCCCCTGCCATAGGCAGGGACACCTCCCACTAGTACAGATCACTCAAGGACTCATCCAACCTGGCCTTGAACACCTCCAGGCAGGGAGCAGCCACAACCTCCCTGGGCAACCTGTGCCAGTGTCTCACCACCCTCACTGCAAACAACTTCCTCCTAACATCCACTTTCAATCTCCCCTCTGCCAGTTCAAACCCATTGCCCCTTGTCCTGTCATTACAAGACCTTGTCAATAGTCCCTCCCCAGCCTTCCTGTAGCCCCCTTCAGATACTGGAAGGCTACCCTAAGGTCTCCTGGAAGCCTTCTCTTCTCCAGGCTGAAGAGCCTGAGGGGCTTTGCCAACCCTCATGTTTCTGTGATTCTGTGAAACCATTTTTGCTCAATATAGACATATCAATACCAAATGTATGGTAATGCTCCTTAAGGAGACAGCAATGATTTTTCCTAAAATGTTTGGTTCTTGATTGTTTTAGTTTTACATCTGTGCGATGGAACAAGAGTTCACTAAATGTCTTCTGCTGAAGTATCTTTGAAGGTATAGTAGGGTGAAAAAAGTTAGTTTAGATGCCTGTATGAGATCTCTGCCTTTCTCTTTCCCCATCTCCCTATATATATACATACATACATANCTATTTAAAATCTGTATTTTCAGTGAGCTTCCAAGACAGTCCCTAAAGAAAACAGTAAGTCAGTAGGTGGAACGCGTTAGGAAAACAACTGAAATCACAGCCTTGCTTTAAACACAGACACTCAACCAGCAAGACAGCTCTCTGCAGGGATGAACTGCAAATTTGAGGGGCACTGCACTGAAGGCAAACTCAGCAAAGGAATTCCTTCTGAAGCCTGGTGTTGACAGGATAACAGCAGTGCTGGCTCTGGCAAGGGCAAGCCAGCCCAGAGCTCAACATGCAAGCTGTGACGCACATTAGCTGAAATTAAAGAAAACATCAGTGGGAGCAAGGTGATGGATTCTCAGTTGACAACTGGTTCAGCAGTAATGTAGATTCAAATGTGAGATCACATCTCTCACAAATGAGCTCAGCTAAATGCATGTGGCTTCTGCCATTGCATCAGCACAATCTGCACCCAAGGAAGGTGGAGAAACCATCAAAGCTGTATGTGGCAGCATATCCACATGTGAGGATCTCCTCCTTACTGACATCTCTTTTTAAATGACCACCAGAATGGAGGAGCTCAGTGCAGTTTTCCAGCTCCTGTGCACTTTTACATGGCCTAAAAATTAGAAAAAGGCAATGCTCCACAGTTGTGAGTAGCTCTAACAGGAGATTTCCCACAACCAGTCAAAACAATTTATAGTGTTCAAATCTCACTTTCTTTTCTGGAGAGCTCTACTTTAATAAAGCTGTAAGATGGGGAAAGCTATAACTTCCACATGGCACATGCCTTGCAACTGTACAAAGTCAGTGATCAGAGATAATAAAAAGGACAGGCATGCACAGTGTCTTGGTCTGAACAGCATGATGTGAGATGGCTCTGCATGGCTCTTTGAGTAATTTAAGAACAACAGCTGCAATGAGGTGCAGCTCAAGGTGATGCAGAGACCTCTTCTTAACCTAAGCAAGTTGTAAGCCTGGCAGCCTTACAGTCAAACAGCAGTTTCTGGCTTCCCCTGAGCTTTAGCTTCTTTGCAACACACCTGTGGGTCCACCACATTTCCCAGGCAGTTTGAATCATAGAATCATAGAATGTCAGGGGCTGGAAGGGACCTCCAAAGATCACCTGGGCCAGCTCCGCTGCCAGAGCAGGATCACCCAGAGCAGATCAAACTGGAACACATCCCTCCAGAGAGAGAGACTCACCAAAACCCCCTGAGCAGCCTGTTCCAGTGCTCTGTCACCCTTACAGGGAAAAAATTCTTCCTCAGATTCACATCTAACTTCTTATGCCTGAACTTCCACCCATTGCTCCTTGTCCTGTAACTGGGCATCACCAAGAAGAGGCTGGCTGCATCCTCCTGGCACTCACCTTTACATAAACATGAATAAGGTCACCCCTTAGTCTCCTCCTCTCCAAGCAGCACAGCCCCAGCTCTCTCAGGCTCTCCTTATAAGAAAGTTGTTCACCTTCCTTAATCATCTTTGTGGCTCTGTGCTGGACTCTCTCAAGCAGCTCCTGTCCTTCAGCTGGGGGGCCCAGAACTGGACACAATACTCCAGATGAGGCCTCACCAGGGCAGAGTAGAGAGGCAGGAGAGCCTCCCTCATCTTTATGCTTAGTCTTGCAAGTCAAAGAAGATTTAGAAACCTTTCAGAGTGAACTGAAAATTCTCCACTTCATCAAATGACAAATATATAATCAATTATCATTTCCCTTCAGAATGTATTTGGCTTGCTCTGCACTTCCTATATGAGCTAAGAGTAGTTTTCTTTCAGCTTTCTGCTAAATCTATGAACTTAAAATACCCTAATCTAAGACTCTCCCACTGCACCTAAAATTAATAGAAGGGAATTGTGGCCAAGCTGTATAGAACCTCTTAAAATTTAATCAGCTATAGAAACCATTCCTCAGAACATGAAAACCCACTCTGACCTTTTGTATATAAGATATGCATATGATTCATATTTGCTAAATGAGTTTTTTAACTGGATTTTTTTTAAATGAAAAACTATATTATACTACAAACCCAATCTTTCAATCTTCCCATCTTGCATTATTTTTAACTGTACATTTTTTTTTCTTCCCATGAAAGAACAATTTGCATCTGTTTTATAAACTTCAAGTGACTCTTTCCTGATACTTCTTACAGGTATTAATTTCTCAGTCTAATTGTTTTGTATTCTTAAAGTGTTTTTAGGAAGGGAAGCTTGCTGCTGTTAATCTTTCATTCACATCAACACAAAGCTTTCTAATTAATACTAAAACAAGACTGTGAATTAAAAATATTTACTTTGTAAGTGTGAGTAATAAGCACTTTTCTTACTGCTGCCAGCTGAAATTTGAAACAGGGACTGGGAGATACACATCAAGCACTAATCAGAACTAAATGAACAGGAGCATCATGCAACATTTATATCACTAATCACAGAATTAACCAGGTTGGAAAAGACCTTTAAGATCCTCGAGTCCAACCTATCACCTAACAGCTTCTAATTAACTAAGCCATGGCACTAAGTGCCTCATGCAGCCTCCTTTTAAACACCTCTAGGGATGAGGACTCCCCCACCTCCCTGGGCAGCCCATTCCAATGCCAATCACTCTGGCAAGAGCTTCTTCCTAACATCCAGCCTGAATCTCTCCTGGCACAGCTTGAGGCTGTGTCCTCTTATTCTGTCCCCGGGTACCTGGCAGAAGAGACCAACTCCACCTGGCTACAAACTCCTTTCAGGTAGTTGTAGACAGCAATGAGGTATTTGCTGAGCCTCCTCTTGTGCAGGCTGCACACCCCCAGCTCCCTCAGCCTCTCCTCACAGGGCTGTGCTCCAGGCCCCTCACCAGCCTTGGTGCCCTTCTCTGAACACCTTCCAGCACCTCAACATCTTTCTTAAATTGAGGGGCCCAGAACTGGACACAGCACTCAAGGAACAAATGTTTTGTACAGTGTGGTGAGAGAGTATTCCAGATTGTCCAGAGAGGTGGTAGGTGCCTCATCCCTGGAAACACTTCAGGTCAGATTGTTTGGGGCACTATGCAACCTAATTTATCTGAAAATGTCCCTGCTGTCTGCAGGGAGATTGGGCCAGATGACCTTTAAAAGCCCCTTTCAACCTAGAGCAGTCTATGTCACTACTCTCTCAACACTTAGGCACAATATAGCACTTAGCTTTAACAAAAAAAACCCACACAGGTGGACAGGTTACTGCTAGGAGTACTTCTTTTTTCTTTCAATATTCTGTTTTTCCTTCCAAAAAAAGCTAAATAAAAGACAAGTCTGAAGGAAGGCTGGGGAGGGACTATTGACAAGGTCTTGTAATGACAGGCCGAGGGGCAATGGGTATGAAGTGGCAGAGGGGAGATTGAAAGTGGATGTTAGGAGGAAGTTCTTTACAGTGAGGGTGGTGAGACACTGGCACAGGTTGCTCAGGGAGGTTGTGGAGCACAGAATCCCCCAACGTGATCAAAGATCACGTTGGGTGATTCTGTGCTCCACAACCTCCCTGGAGGTGTTCAAGGCCAGGTTGGAGGAGGCCTTGAGTGACCTGTACTAGTGGGAGGTGTCCCTGCCTATGGCAGGGGGGTGGAACTAGATGATCCTCGAGGGCCCTTCCAACCTTACCCTTCTATGATTCGATGATTCTCTGATTGTGCCATGCTCTGGAGGAGGTCAGGCTAAGCACAAGGATGTGGTGCCAGCTGCTCAGTGTTTTGCTTGCTGTGATAATACCATTTCTTAAAGAAGTGTCTGTTGGCATTAAGCCTCCTTACTTTATCAACTGCAGAGACAAAAGTCACCTCCCTCACAGGAGACAGACAGGGCTGAGAAAAGCATCACTGGCTGTTACAGCGCTGCTACTAACCTTAGCACTGAGTGTAGCGCTTCAGACCTCCTGCCTTCGGCTCATTAGTCAAAACTCTTCTGACACAAACATGGATTTGGTATGTTTCTATCTCACAGCCCTTGTTTCTGTCAGTTTTGAGATTGTTGCTATGTATAAAATCAAACTGAGGCTTGTTTTACAGCCCCAGTGTTGTCGGTGGAATCCGAGCTGCGCAAGAGCTCCATTAGCACTGTTTTCCCTCTCTATGGTCACTGCCACACTCAATTTAGCTCCAGTTTTATTTTTTGCCATAAAGCAGCATTCACAGGCACAGTAATTCTGTTAGCACACTGGTCCGAGAGCCAGCGAAGGTCATTCATGAATTAATGAAGAAGTATGGGGCTTAGTTTACTGTCCCCAGAGTACCCTTGGCCTGAGGTGGGATGGCTGCAGGCTGTGTCAGTGAGTGTCCAGCCCTGGGGCTAAGCACAGCTCAGTGGCCTGGCTCGGAGTGCTCTGCTTTGCTTGGGCACCGACTCACATTCTGTCAGGGGCTGGGAATCCTGAAGAAATGGCAAGACAGAAAGGACTGTTTTTTCAGAGGGCTCTGGGAAGTAATTGCAGGCTGGACTTTGCTGGTAAAGAGAGCCCTGTTGAGAAGAGGAGCTTTAGGATAGAGCTGTTCCCCAATCCTCCCTAAAATACACTTTCCAAATGCCATAAAACAGATGGATTGAAAACACATGGCTCTAGTGATAGATGAACACTGTTTCACATGAGCCCAGCCTTTTGTTATCCCTCTGTGAGAGGATTATCATCTTACTCAGAACCAAAGGCTGTGCACCCTGGCTCCATAGCTGCCTGTGGATGTCTCCTAGCTGTGGGTGCTCTGTCACTTTGAATTTCTTGTTGCTTACAGCAGAAGGGGAAGAGAGAGAATGTCATAGAATCATAGAATGGTAAGGTTGGGAGGGACCTCAAGGAACATCTAGTTNGACCAAGAGTCTGGCTGAAATTAGTAATAGCCCAAAATCTGATATGGTAGAAAACTTCTTTCCATAGCTTGTCTTCACCAGGGAAGTCTGTGATTTGAATCCGCCTGCTACAGTTGCTGGTTTAAATGTCCATCATAAAGCTCTCCTTACTGCAACAGGCTTCAGTCAAAGCAGGACACTAACATGGCTCCTGGTAGCTAACTGCAGACACTCCTGACGAAAGAGAAGTTGGTACAATGCTATGGCAGAAAGGCATTGTAAAAATGTCAGGTTATGAGTGACTGCTGTGAACCATTGCTACACCTCTGGCCCTATGAATAAGATGCACATTATATGGCCACTTGGTCTTCCTATGGGATGAGTAATGACTGCAGCATAGAGAAAAGACAAATGAACACTGGAACCCCTGCTTTCCTATCTTCATATATACTAAAATGCCTGTAACTTAACAACAGCTTTGAAATAATACATTAGAGAATACAGTGTCAAGGAGGCAAACTCACAGTCCAGACCTTCTTGTACTGTTCATTGCACAGGCAAAGGACAAAAGAAAAATCAGTTCCTGCTGTTAGTATGCAAGGCATGCAATCATTACAGCACAACCTCCAGCCTACCTGTCCTTAAGGTTCCATAAAACAGAATTGTGGAAGAAGTGATGGAACTTGACACATCTAGTAAGTTAAAAAAGTAACACTTAACATGTTCTTTCTGATCCTTTCCATGTTAGGACTTTGAGCTTTATAAAGGTCCTGCACCTGGGTAGGCACAATCCCAAGCACAGCTCCAGGCTGGGTGGGGAATGGCTGAGAGCAGCCCTGAGGAAAAGGCCCTGGGGGTGTGGGGTGATGAAAAGCTCAAGATGAGGCTGCAGTGTGAGTGCAGCCCAGACAGCAACTGTGTGCTGGGCTGCAGCAAGAGCAGTGTGGGCAGCAGGGCAAGGGAGGGGATTCTGCCCCTTTGCTCTGCTCTCCTCAGACCCCAGCTGGAGTCCTGTGTGCAGTTCTGGAGCCCCCAGCACAGGAAGGACATGGAAGTGTTGGAGCGGGTCCAGAGGAGGCCACCAAG
The DNA here is from genome assembly GCA_013399055.1 of Ramphastos sulfuratus. Lineage (NCBI taxonomy): Eukaryota > Metazoa > Chordata > Aves > Piciformes > Ramphastidae > Ramphastos > Ramphastos sulfuratus. The sequence goes on from WBNM01012224.1 coordinate 38,105, forward strand.
ATGCTGAGAGGGCTGCAGCAGCTCTGCTGTGAGGACAGGCTGAGAGAGTTGGGGCTCTGCAGCCTGCAGAAGAGAAGGTTTCCAGGAGACCTTAGAGTAGCCTTCCAGGATCTGAAGGGGGCTACAGGAAGGCTGGGGAGGGACTATTGACAAGGTCTTGCAATGCCAGGACAAGGGGAATGGGTTTGAAGTGGCAGAGGGGAGATTGAAAGTGGATGTTAGGAAGAAGTTGTTTGCAGTGAGGGTGGTGAGACACTGGCACAGGTTGCCCAGGGAGGTTGTGGCTGCTCCCTCCCTGGAGGTGTTCAAGGCCAGGTTGGAGGAGGCCTTGAGTGACCTGTGCTAGTGGGAGGTGTCCCTGCCTATGGCAGGGGTTTGGAACTGGATGATCCTTGAGGTCCCTTCCAACCTTACCATTCTATGATTCTATGAAAAAATTAAAGCTGAAACTTTTATTCTACCACAATCTCCTCGCTTTCATATCAACATTTTTGCCTTGCCTTTGAAGCAATGTAAATGTAATCATTTAACAGTCAGATTCTCCAAGAATACAACATTCCCATCTCTTCCACAGATTTTGGACTAAAAACTGGGAATAAAGCCATATATTAAGAGCCTGACACATGGGACATGATGGCAGAATGCTGGCTTCTCTAGATGTGAGCAGACAGAGCAGATAGTTGTGTGCTGAACTAACGGAGAGAAGCCCTGCAGAAAAGCAAAAAACTTTTGCAGGGATGAAAGCAAAAAACTCAATTTGCAGATTGAAATCCAGCTCCAAATGTTTCTCTAGCTACAGTTTGAAGCTTTGTTTAACTCACTAATCAGCCTCCATCTGTTCCTCAGCTGTCCACCCTTGAAGGCATCACACTGGTCTTTTGCTCTTTGTGGTCTTCAAGGGGAAAAGTCACCTTATGTAGCTGTCTGTTAAGACAGGAGATGTTTTAGGCAATAGATGGATACTATCTGCTCCCTTCCATCCCCCAAGCACCCATTAAAAGAAGAAAAAAAAAAATCAACCCCCAAAATGCAAATTTTCCAGAATCTAGAAATCATAGAATTAACATTCCTGTGGGACCACCTCTCCTATGAGGACAGACTGAGAGAGTTGGGGCTGTTGAGTCTGGAGAAGAGTAGACTTTGAGGAGACCTTATTGTGGCCTTCCAGTATCTGGAGGGGGCTACAAGAAAGCTGGGGAGAGACTTTTTAGGGTGTCAGGGAGTGATAGGACTGGGGGGAATGATGCAAAACTAGAAAGGGGTAGATTCAGACTGGATGTCAGAAAGAAGTTCTTCACCATGAGGGTGGTGACACACTCTAACAGGTTGCCCAGGGAGGTGGTGGGAGCCTCATCCCTGAAGGTTTTTAAGGCCAAGCTGGATGTGGCTCTGGGCAACCTGATCTAGGTGAGGTGTCCCTGCCCATGGCAGGGGGATTGGAGCTTGAGGTCCCTTTGAGCCTTGGCAATTCTATGATCCTCTATACATTATAACAGTGTTATTAATTGTGTCATGTTTCCTTCACATGTCTCCATAATTATTAAATGCAATAGTAGTCAGTGTCAGTTCTATTAAGGTGACCTCATCACTGACAGACATGGGGAAATACATAAGGAGCTGGAGACATGAAGCACTTCCTTTCATGGGCAGAGAAATGAAGTCAAAAGGCCATCAAAGCTGGATTTCTGCAGCATATAGTTGGCTAGACAGAGACATACTTCCACAGACTGATTCATCTCTTCCAGCTTAAGCATGAACCTTAAGGTTAATGGTTTGATGAATGTTTGTGTGCCTTAGCATTGACTACAAAAGAAACCCAGAAGACTGGTTTTTGGTTAGACACCTAACTGAGATGGTTTAAGTCCTTTAAGTCAAATCTTATCCTAAATAACAGAGTGACCTTAGATAGCAGGATGTGAACATCCAGTTAGAGAAACTATTTCACAGAGATCATTCTTCAATTTGTATGCTTCTTATATCAGGAGTTCTCTTTGATCTGTGGAGCTCTTGGTACCTTGTAAACAGCACATTGATGAATGAACAACAACAACAACAAAACAAACAAAAAACTATTCTTAGTGAGGTATTATTAGCATAAAATAGTAATATTTTGTGGTAAGTAAATTATTCTTTCTGCTGTACAATCAGCCAGTGCAGAAACTTGACAATAGGAATCACTCAGTGCTGCCTGGTTCAGAATTTCAATCAAAGCCAAGCTTTAACTAGGAAAGGTTTTTAGTTGCTTTGGGTTTTTTTGTGTGTATGTGTGTTGTTTTTTTTTTAAGATATTTTTGCTGCTGCTATTCTGCAGAATATGAATAAAATCACTCAGTGGAGGAATTCTTGACAGATGGTTGCCATTTCAGCCTCAGATGGCAGAAAGCCCTAGAACCAAACAATTAAAGAGTTCTTTGATGCAGAACCAGCTGAACAGATTTGAATCCTTTCCTCCAAATTGGAGACACCTGGCCCCTTAGAAAGTGCTGCAAGCTGAGTGAGGTAGGTGTGCAACAGAAATACCTTCCTGATGTAACCAGCAAGTTTCTGGTGACAAAAATCACAAACACCAATAGGAAATAACTTTCAAATTAAGAAATAACTTTCAAATCACTTTGCTTTGCTTTCTGCTGTTACAATGAAAGATTGCAAATTGTCCAGTAAAATAATTTTAAAAATACTCTGAGGCAAGATTGTGTCGGTTTGATTTTTCCATTGCTGCAAATGTTTTGCTTCCCTTCAAAGAATGCAGTGCAGGATATGGATACTCAACAGCAGCAGCTTTTATTGCCCACCTGTATAAAGCTCATGGGCCTAACCCAGAAAGGATCAGGAAGCACATATAAAATGTTACTTTATTTACTCTTGATCTATTTTCTTGATATAACCTCTGACTTTGGAAGGTGGAAAAATATTCCCCTAGATGCAGTAAGTGCTTGAGAGGAGACATTAGACCATACCCACCAGAAGAGCACTTCTGTGGCAGCTTTCCTGCATGGAAAGGAAGGGAAAAGGGCAGCCTAAGTTATTGCTAAGATTTAGTTTCATCTAAGTCACTGCCAAATTATTCCATTCTTTTCTTATTTATTCAACTCTGCCTTTTAAATCCTAAGACCATGTCTAGCTCACGCTTAGCAAAGCCCTGCCACAATCCTGTCTGTCTCTCTGGTACAAGTGAGCCAAAGAAAGGTAATTGCATGGATCTGGCAAGAAAAAGCAGAGGATCTGACAAGTAAAATCAGAGTATCTGGCAAGTAAAATCAGAGTAATATCAGTACTATGTGTGGTACAAGTGCTCTGCAGAGCATTTGGTAAATCAGTCTGCTCTGCCAGCTGACAGCTCTGGGCTGATGACCCAAGAGTGCTTGATAAAGTTGAGAGGTTATAAAGGAATTGTATAAAATGGTTACTGGGCTTCATGACTCAGGAATTCCCTTCCCATCCTCTGATCCAGTTTTCCCTAGAACTTCTCTGTGTTTTGGTATGTGTTACACAAGGTAATTGTGCCTGTCTTAATATAGTATATGGTATTTATTATCTGGAGTTTCAAGGAACACTGGAGGGAGTATACAAAATGCTAAATACTCCAGATGAATACAGCGAATTAATGTGTCTGAGTTCATAAATGTGACCACTGAACCCATCTTTAGTAAATGTATCAATTCTCTATGAGCTAAAGAAACCACTGCTTTACAAATAATGTGTCCTTCTCCACACCAACACCAGAAGAGCATCACTAAAGAGTGCTAAAGTGGAACCAAACACACAAATAAAATTACCTTGATTTCTCAGGAACATTATTTTGAACCATGGAGAACTGGAGTGAGTTAAAGTAAGGAGTAAGTGTCATGGTTTTCTACATGAAGAGACATCTCTTAATCCAAACTGAGCATACGGTCGACTTGCTAGAGGGCAGGGATGCATCCAGAGGGACCTGGACAGGCTGCAGAGCTGTGCCCAGGCCAACCTCATGGCATTCAACAAGGCCAAGTGCAAGGTCCTGCACCTGGGTAGGCACAAT
>WBNM01012225.1:0-35328 GCA_013399055.1 Ramphastos sulfuratus
TCATCATCTTTGTGGCTCTGTCCACCCCATACCCAACAGATGTATTTCATATACATCTCTGGAACTCATTGTCTCCTTCCAGAGGCAAATAATTGAGGAAGGACTGCAGCTGCAAGAGTTCTCTGACCATGTACTTTCACTCCACTCTTCCACAGGGAACTCCGGGAAAGATTAAGAAAAAATTTAAAAAAAAATAGAAAAGTATCATTTAACATTTCTTGATTAACAGAGAGAGGACATAGTGTAGGCATCTGTAGCTGGTTGCTATTCCTCAGGCATTTAAAAGAATTTCAAGGCTGAAGACCTCAGTGGGACAGTGGGAAAGCCTTGTTTAGAAGGACATGAGAAATTCATCTCTGAGCAGAACAAGACTTTAGATCCTTGTAAGAACAATGTGGAAAACTGAGCAAAGTGATGGAATAGAATCATAGAATCAGTTAGGGTTGGAAGGGACCACAAGGATCATCTAGTTCCAACCCCCCTGCCATGGGCAGGGACACCCTACCCTACATCAGGCAATCTGGAGCCTCATCCAGCCTGACCTTAAACACCTCCAGGGATGGGGCCTCAACCACCTCCCTGGGCAACCCATTCCAGGGTCTCACCACTCTCATGGTGAAGAACTCCCTCCTCATGTCCAGTCTGAATGTCCCCACCTCCAGTTTTACTCCATTAATCCCAGTAATGACTAGTGAGTTCTGCTACTGCAACTAGCTGCAGGGTAAATTTGTCAAACAGCTATGGGGCAATTCAGGGAGAGAAACTCCTAAAATGTGTGTCTGAAATTGGCATGAGATGCCAAGCTGAAACACCACCATTCTTCTTTCAACTGGACATATGCATAGCTTCAAAACCAGTCTGACATAACGGTACAACTAAAATGTCCCACTAAAATGATGATTCTTTTGAAAAGCTTTCTGTTCTCACAACCTGAAGCAATGCCAGCAACACCTGCCAATAATTCTGACTAAGCTAAAGAGCCTGGAGACTGTGCTGGAGTATCTGCAAACTCTTCTGGCCTTTTAAACTCTCTTGGCAGGAGAACAAAGCCCCAGACTGGTTTTAGAACTGCTTTCCTGTACTTGCACTCCATAGAATAGGGCTGGAGTGGTGCTTGACCAACTGCAAAACCTGATGTACCTCTTCAAGCAGGAGTACTCTAGATGGTACTCCCATAAACGAGTTCTCCTTGACTTCACCAAGAGTGATGTTTCACACATGCCAATGGAGCAGGTCAGAGTACTTCAGGTGGAAATGAAAGACTTAATGTAAAAATCACCTGCAGTGAGCCATAAACCACTCATGCATTTTCAATGTGACCAGCCCAGATTTTCAAAAAGGCTGATCCTATTTAAGCCCTGAGAGAAGGCACTTAGAACTCTTCATCACCTGACAACCACTTCTGTGGTGTTTAGAGAATTTGGAGAGTGAAGTATTAAAGCTCACTAAATCTTCATGATTAAACTTTGCCTTTTGAGTAAATTTTCCTTTTACCTTTCTACTGGAGATGTTTTTCACAAGGGCATTTGAAAGAGCTTCTGAATCTTAGTTTTCATCTCTCCTTGCTCTTTTATCTACTTTTCAGTTTACCACTGGTTAGGCCACACCTTGAGCAAATAAGATTTAAGAAAGGTGTTGAGGTGCTTGAGTGTGTCCAGGGAAGGGCACCAAGGCTGGTGAGGGGGTTGGAGGAGAGGCTGAAGGAGCTGGGGTTGTGCAGCCTGGAGAAGAGGAGGCTCAGGAGAGACGTCATTGCTCTCTACAGCTACCTGAAAGGAGGTTGTAGCCAGATGAGGGTTGGTCTCTCCTCCCAGACAACCAGGGACAGAACAAGATGACACAGCCTCAAGCTGTGCTGGGGGAGGTTTAGGCTGGATGTTAGGAAAAGATTCTTTACAGAAAGAGTGATTGGCCTTGGAAAGGGCTGCCCAGGGAGGTGGTGGAGTCACCATCCCTGGAGGTGTTTAAAAGGAGACTTAATGAGGCACTTAGTGTCATGATTTAGTTAATTAGAAAGTGTTAGGTGATAGGTTGGACTCAGTGATCTCCAAGGTCTTTTCCAACCTGCTTAATTCTGTGATTCTGCGATATATACAGAGTAAAAGCAGAAGAAATCATCCACAAAACTGTATTTAATATCTAAGAACGAGCAAACATTCTCAAATACTTTAGGACTGTGGTATTTAGGTCTTCCTTTTTTTTTTTTTTTGTCATTAATTGAATTATTGGAATATTTAATGTGAAGTGTTCCGATGCAACTCACACATTCACTATTTACCTCTACATTGAAGAATGTGGTTGCTGAGATGAAGAAGGCCTTTCCTCCCTCTTATCCCCCAAATAAATGAATTAATAAAACCTAAAATGTGTGCATTTCATACACATAGAGATTGAGAGTAAATTATAATTACTTCTTTTCATAACACTAAGAAATAATCTCACAACATAACTCAAAAAACCCACAAACCCCTCAATTTCATTTTGTGTATCATTCTGAAAGCTTCACTCCTTCCTAAGTTTTGTTTAGAAGAGATAAAATGTGCCATTGGTAATATGTGAAATATCACTGAGAAAAATGCAATGTTGACCAGTTTCTTAAGTTCACGTGTCCAGGGAACCATGGATAAGAGATAAATCAGTATAATATTACACTTATTTATGCAACCTCCATCAACAACTTACATATATTTTACAGTAAAGAAGTGGATTACACAAAAGGAGCCTTTTTTTTTTAGTCTGTTGTGTTGTTCCTTTTCTAATCCAATATGAAATTACTGTTACTTAATTTTAAGGAGATACTTGAGGGCGCTAATGTGAATTACTCCAGAAGGCTAAGGAATTTATTTTCCTGGAACCTTTGCATTCAATCTTGTTATTCAGATTTAGAATATGATATGCAGAAAGCTGGCTCTCGGGAAGAAGCAGGGGCCCCACCTCAGAAATTAAATTCAATATTAAACATAGATAGGAAGGAACCCTAGAACCAGGAGATAACTGCTCTTCCTTCATTACTGTGAGCAGAGGATGGCATTTTCATGGAAGCTGCAAAAATAGCTCAGTCACATTATTCGAAAAATGAAATACCCCAGGGAAAAATCTGCATGTATATTGAGAGTGGTCTGCTCCAAACAGCTGTGTCAATCTGAAGGTTTGGGTTTGGTCTTTTTTTTTTTGCATAATATTTGTGAAAAATATTTCCTTTTTTTTTCTTTTTGGTTATTCGGTCAGTCCTGGCAAAACAGATGTAATTATTTCACTATGGTGGAGGAGTACAACTGAAATCAGAAGAGTGTTTGAGCATTTCAGGTATACTATGAAATGCTGTTTGTGAGGCTTCCAAGGCTGAATCAAAGGCCTCACACAAAAAGCCCAACCTGTACCTATATCTTCATAGCTTGGACTTTTTCCTCCTGTACTGCATTCTCCTTTGGGAGTCAAGATAAATTATTCTGCTTATCTTGGGATCAAACTGATTCTTAAATAGCTTCTGGCAACCTGTCTGACCCTTATTTATTCTCGAGGTTGTTACTCATTGAACTGGGTTGATGTAACTTCTAAGTATTCTGTTTTCCTTCTTGGTAATTCCAGAATAAGCTTTTATGATCCTCCCAATAAGTTGTCTTATTGGAAGTAGAACTGTAAGATTTTTGCCAGACGAATACAGTGAACTACATACATTTTCACAAGATGAATGGCATGTGGAATAACAAAATCTTTAGAAATTCTAGGCATTGTGCTTCTTTTTAATCACTTTTAGACTGACTTTCTTTTATAAAAATGGAGATCCAATGGGAAAAAATATTTCCTCTATCATTTAAATAGATCATGTCATAATTTATCGTTATCGTTAGCAAAATAAAAATTAAAAAAAAAAACTTACATGGAGCTCTCAGGTCCCATAAGAACCTGGAAAATAAGTAAGTTTGACAAAAAAAAACCCCAAACAACTCTATTTTAATTCAGCCATATTTTATCAATTTCATTGCTCATAGAAGTATTTATCATTATAATGAGCTAATGAACATTTAAGCTTGAGAAATTACATCAATTGCATTATGTGTTGAACTTTCCAGAAGCTGATATGTCTCTTTAATAAAGTGACTGCTTCTTCCACAAATGGCCTTGCTTAAGTGGTGGATTTAGTGGGGTTTTTGGTTAGTAAAATAGTCTCTGTGACAGAAACTTAAAAAAAAAAAAAAAAGCTGTTTGCAATGTTTGTATGTTGGTGGGTTTTTTGAGAGCTATCACATATGGCATGTCCATGACAGAAATAGTAGCTCTGCTCATTTGAAAAGATCTCTATATAGTTTTATTTCCAACACATTGGGTAACTCAGATGATTTCTTATAATGTGCAGCATATAATAATCTGCCTATTGTGTCTTTCTAAGTGGACTTAAAATTTGTTGGTTTGAATGGATTTGGTAAGTTTCTTAGCCTGATACAGAATTTCTATGTAAGGTAACTTTTCTTATCAAATAAAATATCCATTATCTACCTGATGATTTCTAGATTAGCAGATATTCAAGGTCGGGCTCAACAAGGTTCTGAGCAACATGATCTAGTGGTGATTGTCCCTGCTCACTGCAGAGGGATTGGACTAGATGATTTTGGAGGTCTCTTCCAGCCCAAACCATTCTAGGGTCCTATGATTCTATAATTCTATGTGTTCATGTTCCATTTGTTGCTAAATGCCCAACTAATCTCCAGTTGGATAAACAGTCTAGGTGTTTATGTTCCATTTTCCTTCATGACAAACAGAATCACAGAATCATAGAATCAACCGGGTTAGAAGAGACCTCCAAGATCATCCAGCCCACCCTATCATCCAGCCCAACCAGTCAACTAGACCATGGCACTAAGTGCCCCATCCAGGCCTTTCTTCAACATCTCCAGGGATGGAGACTCCACCACCTCCCTGGGTAGCCCATTTCAATGCCAATCACTCTCTATGTCAAGAACCTCCTCCTAATATCCAGCCTATACCTCCCCTGGCATAACTTAAGACTGTGTCCCCTTGTTCTGTTGCTGGGTGCCTTGGAGAAGAGACCGACCAGAGATCACCAGCTGCACTGTAAGCAAAACGGGTTGAAGCGATCAATGTCATAATGCTTACTGCAGAAGGATATCAATTGGTTTACATATGTTCTGCAACAGTTAATCCTGAAGTTTACAGGAATACAATATTCCATAACAAAGACAAGAAAATTTGTTACTTCAGCACTGACTGGAAGCATTTAAAGAACATTAAACACCAGTTTGACAAAATGTCATATTCATCTGACATTTATTCTGTTATTGTTTCATGGCCATTACTTTACAGATTGATTTTAAAATATGTTGTGATGGTTTGGGTGTTACTCCCCCACACCCCCCTCATGAATTCACCAGACTAAACTCAGCCAGATGGAAGTTAAGGAAGCTATATTTACAACTTGTCACAACTTACAAGCATATATATACACAATATACAGACATTTACAGCTACATACAATTTAAGAGTAATACAGAGACACAAAAGTCCTTCCCGGGAAGGCTCCCGACCAACCTTCCTCCTTCTTTCCACCCTTCCCACCCTCTTCCTTATCTCAGAATCCCCCTTATGTGTGGGGTGAGCTGGAAAAGGTCAGCAAGAGGTGTTAAGAGGGAAATGTTTAGTTGGCAGATTCAGGCAGAAGAGTTAATACAGCAAAGCAGGCAGCCACAGACTGACCTTATCTTTGTGTTCTTGCTTTTATATGTCTAAGCAAAACCTATGAGTGAAATAGACATCACTACTGTTTTCTTTTCACAGCCAATGATCTAATTTATCTAATTAAAATATTCCAATCAGCCTCAAACATATGCATTGAAAGGATCTGGGTTTTTTTTTTCTTTTTAAAACAGCCAGCTGTGATAGAACACCAGCTTCTTACACTTCTTGAGTTTCCTGCTGATGTTTGTCCAATAAGAGAAGCCAATAAGTAAATTCTCTGTCTTACACTTACATACAGTGGACCTTAGGAGCAAAATATAGCTTCTTTCTATAACCTCTGGTTATAGGAAGAAAAGTTGATGTAGTTTGGCTTAGTCTTTCATCCCCTTACCTAGGGAGTCACATTCCTCTCTCTCCATTATCATCATCTTCTCACAAATGAGCATCATGGAAACAATTTTTTCACATGTCCATTTTAAGCTCTAAAAACATTGCCCCAGGCAAGCTTGATCCTTACCTCTGTTACTAATCTAGCCAGAACTAAGAAAATACAAACCTTAGCCTTGGCTATCTCACAATTTTGAATATCTTTCAAATCTTCCATCCCTGCTCATAGCTCTCTCAGTTTCAGAAAGCAGCCAATAACTCATTTGACTTATGTGATTGTGCTGTAAGAACAAATCAATAACTGTCTCTTTTGTAGCTTCTTATGTTTTTGCTGCAAGAGGCAAATGAAAGACATGGAGAGCTATCCAAGGTCCCTCTGGATAGGTGTTGGCTCCAGTGCTAGACACAACACAGCTGTATCAACCTTTTACTATCATGTATATCCAGGCTAAGTTGTCTTTGTTGAAAAGCAAAGATAAATGGGGCTCTTGGGTCTCAAGAGAGCTTTATTTGGCAGCAAAAAACCCAAAAAAAACCCAACAAACCAAAAACCAAAAAAAAACCCAAACAAAAAAAAACCCACCATCTACACACATGCAGTTGTACTGAACCTGTTGTACTTGCCCTGGAAATCCCTGCTACATCACTACTGTTTGCTGTCTTATATCCTCTTTTGCTTTCAGACATTATTGGTCAGTAACAGGAAAAAAAGCAATACTAGACCCCACATCCTTAAATGCATACCTTCATGAAATAATATTTTAAGAGAGAATTTGTTATTTCAGCACCCTCAGTGTTAATGGGAGAGCACAGTCTGCTTTACACTCCCTTCTTTGCTCACCTCAATGATAATATGAGAAATCCAGAAACAACATTCACTAACTGCTAATCAGGTACTTAATGGCCAGAAAGTATTTATTTCATGAGTGTACAGTTGGCCTACTACTTTTGATCTTAAAAGATTTTTTTATGTCTAATAAAAATGTTGAATAAAAGGAACCCATTTTAATTTTCTGTTTCTCTAAATATCTCTGATTCGGTGAGCACTGCAGTGAAGTTCAGTACTTTACCATAGTAACAGTAAATGCTGCTTTTTGATGACACCCACCTTAGAGAAAAAAAAAAACAACACCACACAACTAAAACAAAACACACAAAAAAATTAAAAAAACAAAAACAAGAAAAACTATCAAGACAGTTNTGCTCCTTTTTGATCCCCCCCACCTTAAAAAAAAAAAAAAACAACACCACACAACTAAAACAAAACACACAAAAAAATTAAAAAAACAAAAACAAGAAAAACTATCAAGACAGTTCAGCTGAGAAATTTGATACATGAAAAGAAGATTCCCTCCTCTTCTCTCTATCACAAGATCTAGTGCACAGAGAGGGAGAGAGAAATTGCAACTTTCCAGGTCCTTAAGATGCTACTAAAGAAAATAATTATATCATAGAGTACTGTGTTTGTCTCTTTCTGAAAGGCAAGAGCTTGAACTATGCTTTCAGGAATAATGTGTTCAGCGATCACAGCCAAAAATGATCTGCCAGCAGCCCAAAGCTCAAAATTTCCATTTTATGACAGTTTTAACATTTCTAACCATCATATCAACCAGAAAATAAATATATGTGTGTGTATATATATATATATTTATATATTCCTCCTAGGAGAAGATGTTTTCTAAAATGTTATCTGTGCTTTACAAGACTAAACAACATCTATGCAAAACTGACTGAGTAACCCAGTTTTTGACCCTGCTAGTGGAAATTAAGAATGAAAACATCCACATGAAAACAATTTTGTATTTGACATATTGGACATCTCCTGACATCACAGAATCACAGAACCTTAGAGATTGGAAGGGACCTCCAGAAATCGAGTCCAATTCCCCTGCCAAGGCAGGATCCCCCAGGGTAGTTCACACAGGAATGTATCCAGGTGGGTTTTGAAAGTCTCCAGTGAAGAAGACTCCACGACCTCTCTGGTCAGCCTGTACCAGGGCTCTGGCACCCTCACCCTAGAGGAGTTTGTCCTGATGTTGAGCTGAAACCTTCTCTGTTCCAGTTTGTAGCCATTGCTCCTTGTCTTATTGTTGATGATGATAGAAAAGAGATTGGTCCCATCCACTTGACACCCGCCACAGAGATATTTGTACACAGAATCAATCTTATTTACCTCACCTTTTATCAGCCCTTATCAAATACAGAAAAACAAATAAAAGTTGAAGAATCTACAGAAAGATTTCAATGTCCCAGTCACACTTGAACTACTCTTATTTTAAAGAAAGATCATTCAAAACTGGGCCTTTTCACAGCAAGTCCTTCTACATGTAATATTTTCAATAACAAATAGCAGATATGAAGACTGACTTTTGGCTAACCCATAGGCATTTTAACAAAGGTAAGAGCGTATTGACTATCCTAATGACGTTAAGAATAAGTAGATTTAGATGTTACAAGAATGAAACCCTGGATTCCAACAACACTACTGCCAACATCCAGCATTTGACATTGTTCCTTTTCAGCAACCTTAATTTTTCCTACCTTTCAATCTATTTTTACCTTTTGTCCTCCAGACATTTTTCCACATGCTGATTGCAAACCCAGATAACTCATTACATGCAAACATTCTCTTCACACATTCTCCTTCCCTCCACTCAGTGCATGCTACGTGCTCCAACCAGGTGTGACAAGATAAGGAGAGGGAGAAAGAGAAGAGGAGAAGAGGAGGCAGAGGAGAAGAGGAGAAGGTGGCGAAGGAGAAGAAGAGGAGGAAAAGGCAAAGGCAAAGGAGGAGAGAAGGGGGAGAAGAAGAAGAGGAGGAGAAGAAGGAGAAGGGAGAGATAGTCACTGCATCATATTGTTGGAGTGGAAGACGTGTAGGTATCCCTGAGGAGAAAGTGCTTTTAACGGCTAAGAGAAAGCTTTTCAGATTAATGCTCTAGAGATAGTTATAGAAGGTACAGTGACATTACACAACCTCTCAGATATTCAGTCCATTTAACAAAATGCTTCCAGTTTCCATTTTATATCAGGTGAAACAGTGAATATTGAACAAAATTATAATCTCTACCATGAGCTTTCAATTAATCTCTGTATTCAGAGCAGGACAGTTATTAAATAAAAGAGTTAGAAGAATAAAATGCAATGTAGAGCCATTGGGTTTGGGCAGTTATTGTTCATTTAACTATTTTTCTCTTCCGAGTATAGCACAAGATGCTGCTAGACATAAAGAAAACATGTTCTTATCTTCATCTTCCCAATTACCTCATTCTAGCAGACACCACATCTCCTGAAGTTCCTGGTTTATGACTAACATCTTTTTATCCCATCATATAGTACATATCTGTAGCTGTTTTCATAAAGAGGTCAGGTAGAATAAAACCAAGGAAGATACAGAAGGTCAGGTGAAAACCAGAGTGGAGGAATCACTGTGGATCAGGTTCTGCTGGAAGACAGGAGAAGTCCCCACGTGCCATAATACTTACCTTTTCCGGTTCTCCAATAGCCTGGGTTTCACTCTGTAAGATTTCTGTAACGATAACTGTGCCCAAGTTGTCAGTAAATTTGACATCTTGCAGGCAGGACGTGGCCTATAAGTGTATCATTTGGTTTGCAGGGCCAGAGTGTCTGCTGGTATGAGTCAGCACTGCTTTGACGGAGCTAAACTATGTCTTCACTTCAACATTTTATCCTTAGAAAATTTTGAGCTCTGTGCACAACTTTAAGTATATGTAACAGGGACAATGTTTTTAGCTTAGCAGAAGAATGTCAAGTAGCATCGCTGATGGTCCCATACCTAAAGACTACATTCAAGCAAGAACTCTGAGATTTAACTCCTGAAAGGACAAGTTCTAGGCACACTCTAGGAATGTCTCTCCTTATCCACAGCCTGATTTCAATGAGATGGAAGTTCAGTTATGCAAGATTAAGGTAGATGTGGCATACAGATTAACCAGCTCCCTAGTATGCATAACAGGATGGGATTGGGAAACACTGTAGGGTAAATCTTGACAGTGGTTTAGATTTATCACATGAAGTGAACCTGTTCTGTCATGTAGTTGAAAGAAACATGCAGAGTCATTGCAAGTTGAATGTATTAGATGAGCCAAGAGATCATAATGAGAAATTAGTGTACAAGCTGCTAAGCTTTGCTTGCTATAACCATCTCAAGCTAATTGCCAATTAAAGTTAGAAAACCTAAGAACACCAGGTGTTTTCAGCCAGTTATTCATAACCTGTATAAGGCTGCATGAAGTCAGGACAAAACTGCAACAACAAAGGGATAAAAATGCATCTGGAAAACAGAGGAATCAGAAAGTGTAGCAAAATGCTACAGCGAAAGATGCTGTGCAGCAAAACATACCCACAGAATCAACCATCTAGTTATGAAACAGGCTTTTTAAAGTTGGTCTTTTTTCCTTCCTCTTCTATTAAGAAAAGTAAGCTTAATCAGGGAAGTAAAGCTCTTTTCTCCAATCTCTGATATATACACACACACACACACACACACACACACACACAAAGACACAAGGCAGATGACATGCACAGACCTGAACTAATCACAGAATCACAGACTGGCTTGGCTTGGAAGGAACCTCCAAAGGTCATCTAGTCCAACTCCCACCTGCATTCAGCAGAGAAATCCTCCATTAGATATCAGGCTTTTAGCCTCAGATTGCTAAAAGCTTGAGACTCTGTGTTCATCACCAGGGCTCCGCAGTCTCGGTTCAGCAGCAGGTACTGGGCATCACGCTGCCTCTTTCACAAAACCCAGATGCATCCTCTTCTGCACCTTTTTTTTTCTGCAGAGGAAATGCAAAATTTGGACTTCTTTTTTGTCTCCACAAGTGTTTCTTGGCTCAAAAATTAATCCTGACACTTAATTCAAATTTAATTTTGCTAGTGGTAGATACATAAACCTTAAATGTTTTGTTTGCTAGAGAAAGCATTGATACATAACTAAAAAAAAACCAAAAAAACTATTACAATGTTCAAATTGCTCTGCAGACTTTTCAGTCCTGAAGGATCTGGCAAAAAAAATATTCAAGTACTTTTATTTTCAAATAGCATTTAGCCAAACACACAGTAGTAAAATTTCTGACAGTGGCATATATGCCATTATAAGGAAGTCAGTGAGTTTTCAGACTTAACCATGCACACATGCACATACAAATGCAGGGAAAAAAATAGCAATTTTTTTTTTTTTTTTTAATGGGATTTCTTATCTGGGAAAAAGTCCTCTGCATTTGCCTACCAGTGGGCTTGATTCAGATAATACTTTGCAGTTCTTTATACTTATAACAGCAGAGCATTGCTGAGATAAGGAGAGCAAATAGGGCAAAACTGAAAAGAAAACTCAGAGTTTTCATATGTAGTAATTGCTCTGCTTAGTATGAAATCGTTTTTTCCATATAAGCTGCTGTACATTCTAAAATCTACAGCACAGATCTCAGCAGACATTTTGATGCAAATTCCCATTTTCTATTCTTCAGGTTTTGGTTAATATTGCAGAATAATTTACTTGAAGGCCAGCTGTTTCTGAGAGCTGTCCAAAAGCTTTCCTTTTTGTGCTTTCTAGACTTATTTTACAGCAGTTTCATGTTCCAGGTAAAATAAGAACTCATTCTTCACTGTTCTTCAAAGTCACTATAAATCATAAGAGTCATAAATACAATCATACATATAACTCAAGTCTGTAAGCAGACTAACTGTGATGTCTTGCTGAAGCATCTGTCAACAAACATATTTCTTAGGTTCAATGCCTATTCAAAAGGTAAATGCTGAAAAATATCCCACATTTGGCAGTTTAGATAACAATTCAATTTTCAGAATCTCCCTCTGGCACTTGTAGAGTCCATTTTGAGTCTCTCCAGTTAAAGCTTACTCATTTTTCTATCACTACCCAAATGATCAAAGCCAGAGGAAAAGCTTTTAGTCCTACAGAGGATAAAGAAGCTTGTATTTTATCTGACTCTTCATGATAGGAGTCTATACTCAGACTGATCTAATTTGCTCAGATATAGCAAGAGGGCAAACACCTCAGAATAAGAGCTAAGAAGCTGCCAACATCACTGGGGGGAAAAAAAAAAAAGTAAGTTAAATATTAACATAGTGGGGGGGGGAAGCAGAGGTGTGTGAGTATGTATTTATTTATTCATATTGTCTCTGACATATAACAGTATGCCACTAATAGGAAACACGTAAGTAAAGAAAATATACCTATTTTAAAGAACTAGAACAAAGTGAAGAGAGGTTTAGTAATGCTTCTTTACTGGAAGGGTGACAGAGCATTGGAACAGGCTCCCCAGAGAGGCTGTGGAGTCTCCTCTTCTGCAGACTTTCCAGATCTGTCTGGATGTGTTCCTGTGCAACCTGAGCTAGATTTTATGGTCCTGCTCTGGCAGAGGGTTGGACTCGATGATCTCTGGGGTCCCTTCCAACCCCTGACATCCTGTAATCCTGTGCTTTATACAGGTCCCTTCCAACCCCTAACATCAGGTGATCCCGTGATCCTGTGTAATGCTTAGCTCTTATTCTTCATATTAAGGGAAACTTGTGGAAATGGAAACAGAGTTCAGATGTCATTTTCAAAAATATCCCATGATAATTTACAGGAAATGATTGGGGAAAAAATATATTAGATGGTATTCATTTGAGTGGCAGCACATCTGTGCTTATGGGTAGTATTAAATATATCACATCCACCTCTCCCATCACATCCACAGAGACATGTTTTTTTATCATAAGGTCAGCAGGTTGGATCAGAAGAAATTTCCACTGCTAAATCTGAATTGACTGTTGCTAATCCTGTCTTTCATGTTTGGAAATTAATTCTATGAAAATCTGCTTTATGATATTTCCAGAAACTTAGCTGAAGCTAACTGTCCTTGATTTCACCTAAAATCTCAGAGCAATGCTCGCATACGCTTCTTTGCTGGTCCTTCTTTCCACTTCTGATATTCTCCCAATTTCCTCTTGAATTCAGAAGTCACAGCCAAAATTCCTGGTCTTCATCCACGATGAGATGATTTGTTCCTAATCTTCAAAGAAGTTTAGTTGTTTTTAAAGGTTTGCTTTTCTTTTTTTTTTTTTNTTTTTTTTTTTTTTTTTTTTTTAAGAAAGTCTTCTGAGTGCTTCTCCCCTTAGTCAACTTCCCCTTCCAGAACAGTCTAGTCTAATGTCCCACAACTCAGAACCTCAATCTGATGTTCACCTGCACAGTTTTTCTCTGAGTCCTGAACTCACAGAATCATAAAATCTACCGCACTATTTTCTGGTTGGTACAGCCCATCCTGCCATCTATCATCATGTTTGTCATTCTTCTTTGTTTGTAAAGCAATAGGCAAGAGACTTACTCCTGCTCACCCCCTTCATCAATTTCATTAGGCAATGGTTACCAACACAATTTAGAAACTTCTTGGATTTGCTGCACAAAGCCATGCTTCACTTGCTGAAGATGGGTGTATGGGTGTCACCTCCCATGGAGACTAGAGTATGTGATCAGGACCCTTCCGCTATTTCTTGATATGAACTAAAATGCACTTCAGGTATTTTTCAACATATCCCAGTTGTGACAGAACAGAAATTACTTCTCTGTGACTTTGGTCAGGTCTTGACAGACATGTATCCCATTCAGCACTGGAGCTTGGTGCAGTCCAGTCATGCCTTTCCCCTCTTTTTATTGATGAGCCCTTTCAGAGAGCTCATACTCACCAAGAACTGTGCTCCACTCACTTGTGATAGCAGCCACCAGTACCTGGCACATCATAGGTCCAAGATCGCAAAGCGACTTGTTATTCCTTATTTTCAGATATACATACTTGAGACAAGCTTCTGAGTGGTCTCCTTCTAGTTCAGACATCAAAACTACCTACTAGGAGCTTTTCTTTGAACACATAGCATGTGCATTACTTGCCCACAGGATGATAATTGACAAGGAAGATAAATTTCATGTACCAGCCAGTAAGAAATCTTTAAAATTAACAAGAACAACAACTTACCAACACAGATTTTTCTTTTTCACTTCTGTTTTGCCTGTCTCCTTTTTTATTTTTAATTCCAATATTAGTTCTGCTGTAGCAGTCTTAATTCCAGAGCAGATGGAATAGGAATAGATTTTTCAAGAGTTCCTGAAAACAAAAATCTATTTTTAAAGAAAGATAGCAATATGCAAAGGAATTTTCTTAGCTTATAAAATGCATTTTTCAGCTTATCTGGAAAATGCAAGTCATCCACAGCACAGGATACAGGTAAAGAAAGGAAAATAGGAAAAAAAAAAAGGAATTCCTGAGCTTTTAAAATGTATTATAGGAAAATGTCATGTCATTGCTAAAGGAATGCCTTCAAACTAGCTGCACTTAAAATGGTCCAGCTCCAAACCAAGAAAATCAGCTCTAAAATACTAGCCGCAGTGCAAGCAATATACATATTATATATTATACAGAACATATTATATAGTATATAATATGGTTAGAGTAATAGATTATAGTAATATTATACAATATTAGGTATAATATATACCACATTCATATAAAAACAATAATCTTGACATTATTTTTTTTACACAAGAGATGAGAAACAAGTATCAAAGGCTCAACAGAAAGTGCTCATAAACCAAAGTACATTTTCAGAGATTGTTTTCTTGCTTCCAGATATTCACCAGTAGAAGCCTGAATAAATGTACCCACTACCTGCATGGGGTAACTGGGCATATTTAGAATGATCAAATGTCACACATTATTATCGCTCTTAGCTGCTGTACCTTGTTTACTTGCTTCTCTCCAATGTCTTGTATTAGATGAAAAGAAAGGGAAAGCTAAAGAGATTTGCTTAATCTTCTTTTTGTTTTTAAGTGCTTGCAAATAAGAAAATTAATGTTTGCTTTTCATGTATTTTACAATGGAAAAAGTACTACTAATATTTAGAAAATAGTGGATTTTAAATTCCTGGTTATTTCCTGTCTAGATGCTATTGATATTAACACTTGACATCACATTAATTCCCATGGTAATCAGATATTACAGCCTTACATGCAAGCAATATAATCCCACTAAAGAGTGAACTGGCGAAAGTCCAAGAAACTTCTTCACAGAAATAATTTCCGAAAACACAGTAGTTCAGGTTCTTGACTTTTCAGGTAAGGAGTGATGTAAGCAGTAAATCTTATCAAGAGGCACTAAAAAAAAAGACACACACACACACATATATATATATCACACACACACACACACACACATATATATATATATATATAAAATCTGTGTACAAGCAAACATACAGGAGATTTCTATGTGCAACTGTTCCAGTAACACTGCTTAAAAGTGGCTTCACTGCATTTAGCTGTGGCACTGCTACAAAAGGCACCCTAAAGTATAAGTTTGGAGACCCAGGAGAGACTTAGGGAAAGTGCAGATTTTGCTTAAATGGGAGAGGAATGCAGAGTTAATTTCAAAACCTGCTATTAATGTATTTTCAGGTGCCTGAATGTAGTCAGTAACAAGGCATGAACTGTCCCACTTTGTTTTCCATGAGTCATGTTTACCATCTCCCTCTGCTTGAGACAAGGTCTTCTGCTGTCAGTGCATTTGTTTGTTCATAAAGGCCTTTGCCTTCAGGCCACATTTCCACATGTGCTGATTTGAGGCTAACTGGAATATTTTAATGAGAGAAATTAGATCATTGGTTGTGAAAAGAAAATTATGATGATGAGGGATAAAAAGCTAAACTGTAAATAATCTATTTTGGTCTGGCCAGTGTCACTGGACCTAATCACTTCCTCTTAACTCTGTTCTAATACCTTTCCATTAATCTTGGCAAATAGAAAACAGTGTAAGCTTTGCTGCTTGTTTTGTTTGTCTGTCTGGGAGATAGAGAGGAAGCAAGAGGGGAGTAGCTTTGAGCCCTTCTGGGCAGTTTCTTTTGTCCAGGAGGGAGTTTGGATTTCTGTGTTATTTCTAATTTGTATATAATTGTAATTACTTGTAAATATATTGTGTCTATATGCTTGCAAATTTCACCATGCTGTAAATATAGCTTCATCTTACTTCCAAGCTGTCTGAGCTAGTCTGGTAAATTTCAATAGTGTATGGGGGTTCCTAACCCACGTCACTGCAGTAAGTCTTCATGTGGATCTATAAACCTTCGTACAACTTTAGGGCATATGGACTTCTTCAAAGCATCCAGTATCTAGGAGAAGAATCACCACCTGTCATCAGTGCCCACCATGAGAACAAGAGGTAACAATTGTGAAACCTCTCCCAACTGCTTGTAGAGTGCTTCATCGGCCTCATCATCCTGGTTAGGTGGTCTGCAAGCAAACTGCTGCCTTTGCATCAAGGCATGGCTTCACCAATCCCTCTCTCTCTCTCTCTCTCTCTCACTCTTTATGATATTCCTTAACCTTTCAACTTCTCTTCCAGCTCTGCCACCTGGGTGAGCAGATCATTCACCTGGTCACTCTGCACACAGGTGTTGTCTCTGCTGCCCTCTGGTATGAGTGCCAGGCTCAGGCACTCACTGCAGCCAGAGACCTGAGCGGCCAAATGTTTGTGCGGGAACTGTATCTGGGTCCCCAAATTCCTTCTGGCAATTGTTTTCAGCCGAGTGGTAACCATGGCCAGGTCCCCTTTGTGGAGAGCAATGATCACTAGTTGAGTTCAAGCCGGGAGTGGGGACCAATTACTACCAACTGAATTTACCTCTTGTACTGGCAGAGCTCTCAACTTCCTGCCTATGTGTCCTTCTTCACAAGTTGCAACACCTTGAGTGATGTCCACTTAGTGCTTATTTGCTCAGTGCTGCTCTAGCAAAGGACTTTTTTTTATGAGAGAGGATGTGGTCTTGGTGAGTGGCTGTTGGTGTGGTGATGCCCTGTTTAGGTCTGCCCCAGGTGGTACTGGTTCTGCCCATGCCACCTCAGCAGCCTGCTCCCAGTACAGGCGCAGTGCTTTCCTTGCTTCAAAAAGCTTCCAAAAGGACTTCTCGATGCCCCTTTTTTGCCATGGATCCATTCCCCAGTGCAGCCTTACCTGCTCTGGAGCTGGTCTCCCTGTTGATTCTGACATGGATTAGAAAGGTGGTGTCCAGCAGGAGTAGGGAGGTGATTGTCCCCTTGTACTCTGCTCTGGTGAGGCCACACCTTGCGTGTTGTGTTCAGTTTTGAGCACCTCAATACAAGAGGATGTGGAGGTACTGGAGCAAGTGCAGAAGAGGGTAAGGAAGCTGTTGAGGGGCCTGGAGAACGAATCTTAGGGGGAGCAACTGAGGGAGCTGAGACTGGTTAGTTTGAAAAAGAGGCTGAGGGGAGACTTCGTGGCTGTCTACAGCTACCTGAAAGGACGTTGTGGGGAGTTTGGTGCTGGTCTCTTCTCACAGATAATTAGTGATAGGGAGAGGGAATGGCCTTAAGCTATGACTGGATAGGTTTAGACTAGATATTAGGAAAAACGTTTTCCCAGCAAGAGTGATCAGGCATTGGAATGGGTTGCCCAGGGAGGTGATGGAGTCACCAACCCTGGATGTGTTTAAAAGTCATTTGGGTGTGGTCCATGGGGTCATAGCTTAGGGTGCACCTTGTAGAGTAGGGATATTGGTTGGACTTGGTGATGCTGATGGGCTTTTCCAACCTGAATGTTTCTGTGATTCTCTGATTTCTACACTGTAGGTATCTCTTTACAGAGGAAGCAAGCACAAGCTATTATGCTAACAGCTTCATGAAAAATTGCAAGATGCAGAGTATAGAGTATTGAGAATAGGAGAGAACATACTCTTATAAGGTATCTCTTACCACCTCTAATATAAAGTGAAAATCAAATAATATAAAAATACTTGAAACAAAAACTTCAAGCTATACCAGAAAGATTATAACAAACTCACCCTTGAAAGACTTGCTTCGATTTCATGTTTGGAGCAGGAATAACAATGGCCATTAGTAGTATTTTCATCCTGTTCTTCTTGTAAAATCTGTGTTTCTGGAGAGGAAAAAAAAATGATAGCTTTATTTAGTACTATCTCTTCTTCTCTTTTTCTTCACCTTGCAGAAATTATTCTCCTCCACGCTGTAAGGCAGAGTGAGAGGAGAGCAGATAAAAAAAAGTACAAAAGTTCATATGGAGTGGGAATGCGCAGACTCATATGGATTGGAACTGCCAGACGGATCCTTCCTTAATGGATTGGAAATTGTGTGAAACTATCTTTTCACAGCAAGAGGCCAAACCGTTTGGAAGAGGAACTGAAAGCAAGTTGCCAGCAGAGCCACAGAGCAATGTCACAGCCCTATAAAGAGCCACCAACCTCTAGTGCGTCAGAAAATTGGCAACAAGGTCTATTGATCTCTATAACCTCAGCGAACGAGGCTTTTTCAGTTGTGCAAATAAGCAGGTTCTTCTTTTGTGTGGGTGATAAGAGCAAAGCTTAATTCTGAGCACACCAGGAGAATTTTCAATTCGTCCTAGCCTGTAGATCCTGTAGAAGTGACAAAGGGTACCATCTGCTTCACAGGCAGATTGTTATCCAAATCAGATTACTGCAATGAAGACCACAGAATTACTGACAACAGAACAGCAGCGAGGGAAAAAAAAATGTTTTGCTAAAGAAATCATTATGACTCTTCAAGAATTTTATGTTGCTGGTCATATCAGCAACATATCAATAGACAGATCAAAAAATGTATACAGTAGTAAGTGACTTCAGTGTCAGATGGCTCTACACTTTGGCCACAACACCCCCAAACAGTGCTACAGCCTGAGGACAGAGTGGCTGGAGAGCAGCCAGGCAGAAAGGGACCTGGGGGTACTGGTAGATAGTAGCTGAATGTGAGCCAGCAGTGTGCCCAGGTGGGCAGGAGAGCCAATGGCATCCTGGCCTGGATCAAGAACAGTGTGGCCAGTAGGACAGGGGAGGTTATTCCATCCCTATACTCAGCACTGGTCATTCTATACCTTGAGTACTGTGTCCAGTTCTAGGTCCCTCAATTCAAGAGAGATGTTGAGGTACTGGAACATGTCCAGAGAAGGGCAGCAAGACTGGTGAGGTGCTTGGAGCACAGCCCTGTGAGGAGAGGATGAGGGAGCTTGGAGTGTTTAACCTGGAAAAGAGGAGGCTCAGGGCAGACCTCATTGCTGTCTACAACTACCTGAAGGGAGGTTGTAGCCAGGTGGGGTTGGTCTCTTCTCCCAGGCAAACAACAACAGAACAAGGGGATACAGTCTCAGGTTGTGCCAGGGAAGGTCTAGGCTGGATGTTAGGAGGAAGTTCTTGACACAGAGAGATTTGCCATTGGAATGGGCTTCCTAGGGTGGTGGTGGAGTCACTGTCCCTGGAAGTGTTCAAGAAAAGACTGAATGAGGCACTTAGTGCCATGGTCTAGTTGACTGGATAGGGCTGATTGACAGGTTGGACTGGATGATCTTGGAGGTTTCTTCCAACCTGGTTGGTTCTATGATTCTATGTACCATTATATCCTTGAAATGGAAGAGATATGTTACTAGCATTCCACAGATTTATTGGGAATAAGTTCCTATGTCGTTCTCTGATGTCGTGATGGAATGATTCCCCTCCACTCACGAGTTGATCAATACAGGGTACAACTCCCCAATACAAGAGTTGCAGAACGCCATCTGCCAAAGCATAAAGGCCCTTGGCTCCTGCCTCCTCTATCCATGGGGACAAGAAAGACGATAACTTTCAGCAACGGGCCAGAAAGCTGAGGCGCATCCTTGGCACACCTAGCTCCTACTCCCATCTTTACCATCTTCAACTGTAAAGTCGACCCTCTTACATCCTGCTGCACTTGTACCAGAGTTATGGCTTCAAGGGAGGGTTGTCAGGACCTTCAGGTCCAGGACATGCACAAAGCAGACTATTGCAACACTCAAGCTAAGCCAAAATGGAAAAGTACTTGACAAAAGTCACTTCAGACTGTATACATAGTGATCCGAAAGTAGATCTTTTGAGCTCTCGTGGATCACAGCGGGCTGCATTTAGCATCTCTTCTGAGACATAGTACCTCTCAGGACCATCTGCCATGGAAGTCAACAAAAAGCCTGGGCAAGACCATCTGTTGGAGACTCAATTAATGCCCATTAAGAAATGCATATTTCCTCTAATCTCAAAGAGGGAAGTTTTGACTGCAAGTTAGTATCTTATATCCACCTCTCCACTTATCTGGGTGTTTTATTTTATACCTTTGCTTTTACAAGCATGGGCATCTACATATCTCATTAGCCAGGTGTTTCTATATAGTCTATACAGTTTGTGTTTACATACGCTTTCATTGGAGATACCTTGTAATAAATTAGTGTGATTCTTGTCATCCTCAAACCAGTAATTAAGTCATTGCTTTACTAAGTCACTTGTTACAGTAAGTGCTGCTAAAGTCAGCCTTTGTTTTATCTCATTTTGTTACTAAATCAAATTGTGTCAAACATATTCATCCGTGACAGGTATGAAGTCCTGCCTTCACACCATCCAGATGCAATAACTCTCACACAGAAGGTAAGACAAGGAGCACCATTGCATTAAGGCAGAAGAATATAACCATTATCAAGAAAGCACTCAGAGAGTAGACTCACAACGTGGCTGCTACAACCATGTTTAAGCTCTGCGCCCTCCTTCCGTTCTCTCTTTTGCACCAGTAGGACACCTGCATTCACAGAATCACACAATGTCAAGGAGTGGAAGGGACCTCAAAAGCTCACCCAGTCCGACCCCCCTGCCAGAGCAGGAGCATCTAGAGCAGATCACACAGGAACACATCCAGGCAGGTTTTGAATATCTCCACAAAGGGAGACTCCACAACTCCCCTGGGCAGCCTGTTACAGTGTTCTGTCACCCTCAAAGGGAAAAAAAAAATCATCTTCATGTTTCCAAGGAACTTCCTATGTCTCAACTCCCAATCATTGCCCCTTGTCCTGGCACTGGGCATCATCGAGCAAAGCCTGGCTCCATCCTCTTGGCATTCATCCTTTACATCTTTATAAACATTAATGAGGTCACCTCTCTGTCTTCTCTTCTCCAAGCAGCACAGCCCCAGCTCCCTCAGGGTTTCCTTGTAACAGAGCTGTTCTATTCCCTTAATCATCTTTGTGGCTCTGTGCTGGACTCTCTCAAGCAGTTCTATGTCCTTCTTGAACTCGGGGACCCAAAACTGGACACACCACTCCAGATGTGGACTCACCAGGGCAGAGAAGGGAGGCAGGAGAACCTCTCTTTACCCACTAACCACAGCCCTGCTAATGCACCCCAGAATGTCATTGGCCTTCCTGGCCACAAGACCACATTGCTGGCTCATGGTCAACCTCCCATCCACTAGGACCCCCAGATCCTTTTCCCCTTCACTGCCTTCCCTAATCTCCTCTTACAGAGAGCCATCCACAAGACACCACCCATTTCTCTTTCTCTCTTTAAGCACATCTAGCTGCATCTACCACTACCACCAATGGCTCAAGACCTCTTAGCATGCCCACATCTCACCTCGCAATATTCATCAGTACCCTGCATCCAATCCCAGTGAAGACCTATTCTCTCCATGTCTTCCATCTGCACTCCTTCATACTTTATTTATGCAGCCTATCACTTCTCACTCTAAATCTTCCATTGGCATCCAGCTCAGCCAACACATTCTGATTTCTGTATAATTTCTGGCCAGAGAATCTGTGTCCTTCCTATAGCTTGCATTTTCCCCAGGTCAAATAACTTGTCTATAGTATTCCGAATTTACTCAGCAGCTCACTGCTCTAACACAGGAATTCAACCTTCCTTTTTTAAAAGAAAATGTCATGTGATTTATAGACTACACACAAAGATCACAGTAGCTCTTATGAAACATTGCTATTTGTACAGCATCATAAAGCCTAACAGATTCACTTCATTGAGCTATGCCAATATTGTATCTAAGTGTGATCCAAGCGGGGCTGTATCCCCAGAGTTTTACTGCACTCCTTGGATTCGATAGAATGAAAGACCTTATTGATCTGGAAGTTTGTGCATCTTCAAAACCTTCAATGCTTCCAGGGAGAGCCACAAGCATGTAAGAGCTGTAGGAGATCTACAAAGGTCATAGCATAAACACAGAATCACAGAAAACATTCAGTTGAAAGAGACCTCAAAGATCACCCAGTCCAACCTTTACCTGGCCAGGGTCAACACTAAACCATGTCCCTAAATGCCAGGTTCACACACTGCTTATACCCCTTCAGGAATGGTGATTCCACCACTGTCCTGGGCAGACCCTTCTGATGTTTGACAACTCTCTCTGTGAAGAAATATTTCCTAGCATCCAGCTTGTGTTTAAACAATTCTTTATTTTAACTCTCAAAGAGAGGTTGAAAAAAATTCCTCTTACATCAGACCATAATAAAAGGACAACTAATATATATTTGAAGATAAAGGATTAAAATAATTTCAGGTACACAATCCTTCCTAAAACTGAAGAACATATGGAAGGAATTTAACCTTTTTAACCTTTTTTTTTTTTTTTGTTTTTTTTTACTTTCCCAAGTTCATTAAAACATCAAATAAAACTAAGTGAGCTTCCTTCCAAATCTCACTTTAGATGCATTTCAAACTATGTCAAACTAACAGTTACAGATAGCAATGATTAGAGATCCAAACAAATTATATGAAAGACAGATTTTAGTTGTGTATAATAATTTTTATCTTAAGTGAAGTCTTCTCTTTGAATTTTGAGAGCAAGAAAATCCATGTCCATTTATAGACCAATCTATTTATAGACCAATCCATTTACAGGCCAATCCTAACCAAATGTCTAATATAATTATTTTCTCATTTTATCCTGATTTTTATTAAAGAATTGTTATAAAACTTGCCCCCCCCCCAAAAAAAAAAAAATAAATGGGATCAAGGTGAAATCAATTTAAAAAAAAAATTCATTAAAATTCTACAACAGCCTTGATAAACAAAAAATAACAAAACTTTATAGGCATAATTACCGCTCCTCATACCATAAGAAAAATATTATCAAAGATCTTTTGAAGTGTGATTGAGTTATGTGTTTATACAAGTTCTCCAGTTCTTGTTTTCAGAAGTTACCATTTCTTACAGAACATGTATATATATATATATATATATATATACACACACACATATACACATATATACATATATACATACATACATATATATGTGGGTCTTTTTAAGTCATATCAGAGAAGATAAAGCCCTGAGAAGCATAAAACTTGACAACCAGACTTCACAAAATTCACAGAGGCCCAACAGGAGAATTTGTGTTATTTGAAGAAAAAAGGAGATGATGCATCTGAAATACAAATAGTTCCAGATTTACACTACAACCGCTGTTAATAAACTGCAATATATGAATCAAATGAATCTGCATGGATACTTTGGATTGACTTGAGTAACAAAGATAGCTGTATTAATGAGGTATGGGTTAGAAATGGCTGACAAAGTGCAAACTAGATAAAAAGAACTGGACATAAATTATATGTTCAGACTTTTTTTCGAGGCATGCCTCTGCAGATTGTGACAGGAGGAGTCTGAAATATTTAAGTCTGAATTTGTTGTATAGAAGGATGAAAAAGATTCAGATTTATGGGCACAGAGTGTGGTAGTTGGGGGCAGGGTGGATGCCTAGGTTCCCTGAGGAAAACTATAGAGATGAAGTCACATCCCAGGGGCTGGGCCTGGGCGTCCTAGGATACTGTAACACTGTCATTCTATTGCACTCTTCAGTATCACAGCTGCTGAGGCAGTGCCTGGCTGATATCACTTGTCTCTTCTCCTCCCTTCACTTCTCTCTCTAGGAACAGCAGCATCCCTACTTATGGTCTGTGTGTGGGAGAAGGCTTCTAGGAGGGAATTGTGAGCTATCTCATGGAGCCTGCTGAGGCCTTGTAGGCTGTAAGCTGAGGAGGGTAGTTCTCGCTTACTCTCAGGCCTGCCAAGGGTGGAAGGGCTGTAGGGTTCTCATCATGGTTTTTAAAGAGCTGACAGAGTGAGACTCTCTCAGATGGATTGGAGAGGAAATACAGAATTATGTTTGAAAGCAAAAATACAGAAAAGGTTACAGAGAATATACAGCAGTTCATAGCAACACTCTTAAATCTTCCCCCAACCTGAAACTAAATCTACAATCCCCAATGCTCCTTTTCTCTCCTCACTCCCAGTGCCTCTGCCACCCATAGGCTCAAACAAAGCCTCTGCAGCCATAACTAGGCCCATCCCTATATATTTACCTAGATAAGCAGCTCCTGCCAGAGACAGCAGGCAGAGGGAGAGGAAAGCAGAACAAGTTGGCCTCGTTGCGAGCTTATAAAGAGATAGTAGAACTATGCGATTGAATAACAATCTTACACTTTCCCTCTATCCACTCCTGGACTCCTCTACTCCCTAGAGGATTTTTAACCCTATAGCTCCCAACCTATAACAATCCTGGAAGGTTTTAGTCTGATTGCCTAGCTTGTGGATGTATTCATTCTACCCGATTGCCTTTTACAAGTATGCATCTGTGAATACAATTTCCCTTTAAACTTCCAACCAGTCTGCAGTATCTTCATTCTTACTCTCCAAAAGAAGTGGCACTTCTGTCCTCCAGTCCCAGGTTGCTCATGGCCCTTAACTGAGAAACAGAGCAGTAGGACAAGAGCTTCAGCCTGTCACTTGTGTTTTGTACTTTCATGAGAAAAAAAAACCCAAAAAGCAAAANAATTCACTTTTAATGGCAGAGGAATGTCAGCATTTGGTTTTCGGTTTCTGATGAAATCAGGCCATGACCTTCCTGTTGCAACCTTAAAGCAATTTAAGACAGGTGCATCCAGCAAAGTGAAAATGTTATAGCCCAGTCTTGTCTGCCATCCAACACCATTTTGCTCTTTTCCTCTGCCTTTACAGCAAATGAAGCTCAATGTCACCAATTAACCTCAAGACAAATCCTAAAGCAAAGCACAGTTATCAGACCCTAAATGTTGCAATAGCTCAGTATTACTCCTACCAATTTTAATTTATAGTCATACGTGAAAATGAATTAGAATTACTCACGAGGATTCGAAACTCTAAACATAAACCCTCCTGTCAAATTTGAGAACCTCTTAAGTGGCTGAGGAGAAAATACATGGAAATTTATGCGCTTTTCAAGACCTAATGAGGCAAAACAGAAGGAAATAAGCAGTTATGAGAGGAAGAGAACTGAATTGTAGAGGAGGAAAGATGTCAAAAAAGTTAAATTCTAGAAGCTGCCTGAAAATCTGTTCTAACTTGTTAACAGCAATCTAATCACCAAACTGCAATTGTCTAGTCTGTTTTATCTTTTGCTTTGTACAATTGTATGGTGTAACTTCTAACATTATATGCAGTTCCATCAACTAAGAGTAATACACAGAATCATTCCGTAGCTAATAAATTATCTATGGCCATGAAATAAAATGCCTCACAGAGCAATAAAGATGTGGGGTGACAGGCATGGGATGCTAGCAGAAGTCCTCAAAGTCCACATGCAAAACAACATAGGAAAATTCTGGGCTACAAACAACACACAGGTAGTGTGCCAGAGTAGTGTGGTCAGAAGAGCTGGATGACTTACTGTAGGTTCCTTTCCAGGACAAAACCATCAACCTTAGGACCCAGAGGGTCAATGGAATGATGAGCAGAACATCAGAGAAAGTTTCTGACTATGCATTCTGACTGCATAGAATTTGAAGTGTTGACTCCAATGTGACTTGACCAATGATTATTGATAATTCAGAGGGCTGAAGCACCTCTTCTATTAGGACAGGCTACAAGAGTTGGGGCTCTGCAGCCTGGAGAAGGCTTTGAGGAGACCTTGTAGTAGCCTTCCAGTATCTGAAGGGGGCCTACAGGAGGGCTGGAGAGGAACTATTTACAAGGTCTTGTAATGACAGGACAAGGGGCAATGAATTTAAACTGACAGAGGGGAAATTTAAATGAGATGTTAGGAAGAAGTTCTTTGCAGTGAGGGTGGTGAGACACTGGCACAGGTTGCCCAGGGAGGTTGTGGCTGCTCCCCGCCTGGAGGGGTTCAAGGCCAGGTTGGATGAGGTCTTGAGTAACCTGTGCTAGTGGGAGGTGTCTCTGCCTATGGTGGGGGGTTAGAACTAGATGAGCTTTGATGTCCCTTCCAACCTAAATCATTCTATGACTCTGCGATTGTTATTGTTAACAATATATATATTGTTAAGGCTAATAATAAATAATTAATTTTGCAAAAACAGTGCTTGCTTTGTCAAAAACTAGTATTTTAGTGTAACAAACTGGTGAAAATCCAAGTGATGCCTTCTGTAAATTGGTTGCAACAAATTGGTAATGCACCTCTGGGGAGAGGAGAGAGAGAATGTTAAATTAGTGGTCTGAAATGGTCAGTGGTTTGTTTCTGCAGTCACCTGGTTCTTCTGCTAGGGTTGATGGCTGACATATTTCATGAGCAGATACAAAAAGAGATGTGAAACTTACACACATCATGCTTATGCGGTATGAATGCCATCATGCAGAACCAGCTCTCATTAATTAGTTATGCTTTATGCTTTAAATAAAAGAAGGCAAAGGAGCAAGCTTAAGTCCACAGCCCTCGACTGTCAGGGTATTATTTCAGCTTAGCAGAAAAAGATCAGTAATCAAAGCAGTTTGTTTGAGCTCTCTGTGTCTAAACTACAGATGGTTTAGAAACTTATTTCAGCCTATTTCAAAGCTAAGTGTTCTACAGGCTAGAGCAATGAAGCAGTACCAGCCACTAGATTTTTATATGCTACCAGCTGAAACAATACAGATCATATGTATGATTCATGCTGCTGAACAAAGAACAAGCTTTAATTTCTTAGTCCTCTTCTGTCCCAGAGCAAACAGATACTTTCATTAATTCAAAGAGAAGACAAACATGCAAATGTTCTCCAAATCTCAGAAGTCCATTAGAGGCTCTACTTGCAATTTCAGAGCTTTCCATACTGTTGGAGTGTCGATCTTCAGGCAGGCTCTCGAACATGGTTTTGTTAAGTGTGAGTTAAAATTTGTTGATTTTTTTTTCTCTACTAGCTGTTCAAATGCAATTTCTTTATTCTAAATCCACTTTAAAACACACTTGGGTAAATTCTCCCATTACACAAAACTACTTAGATATTCAAGGAGATGTACTACTGAAGATATTCAAGGATGGGCTTGGTGAGACTCTGGGCAACCTGATCTAATGGAAGATGTCCCTGCTCACTACAGGGTGGTTGGACTAGATGTCTGGAGTGCACTGTTAGCAAGTTTGCTGATGACACCAAACTGGGTGGAGTGACTGACACACCAGAAGGCTGTGATGCCATTCAGCGAGACTTAGACAGGCTGGAGGGTTGGGCAGGAAGAAATTAAATGAAATTCAACAAGGGCAAGTGTAGAGTCCTGGACCTGGGAAAGAACAACCCCAGATATCAGTATAGGTTTGGGACTGATCTGTTGGATGGGATCAAAGGGGAAAAGGATCTGGGGGTCTGAGTTGATGGGAGGTTGACCATGAGCCAGCAATGTGCTCTGGTGGCCAGGAGGGGCAATGCCAGTAGACTAAGTTTGGTTAAGGTAAGGAATGAGGGACAGATTTGAGGGGTAAGTAAAGTGGTCTGCAGCAAATACCAAGGTTTAAATAGGGGAAAGTGTGGAGTAGGCAATAATGGCATTGCTGTGGTGTCTGCTTTCTTTGGTCACAGAGGCAGAACTGGCTGACGAGGAATGTCAGCAAGCAGTGTGACATTTGAACTTCAGTAATGAAGCACAAGAGCCTGCAGTGCGTGCCAGGAGGTGTGCACACAAACAGTGCTGCAACTAAGGTTTTTTTCCATCACCGAGCAGTATCTCAAATATCTTTCAGTGAGTGAAGATGACTCTGGACAATGTGGAGCATTGAGCAATGGTAGTAAGGAAAAACAATCAAACACAGTATCACAGTATCAGCAAGGTTGGAAGAGACCTCAAAGATCATCAAGTCCAACCCATCACCACAGACCTCAAGACTAGACCATGGCACCAAGTGCCACGTCCAAACATGCCTTAATAATAAAAAATACAAAAATAAAAAAGCATCTATGTTTTCTTATTAAAAATAAAGAAGAGGATTATAGACTGCTTTGGAAGCTGTTAAAGCATTATTTTGCCAGCAGGAGCTATAGGGTGGTTTTCTTGTATCTAACTTCTTCAGGAAGGTTTGTTGTATACTTCAGGCAATTAAGCTGAGCACTGCTTAGTTGGAGGGCTTATTGTCCAGCCTTTAAGCAGATGAATTGCTTTTGGAAAGCTTTTCAGAAAGCACAAACTCAGGGTCAAGAAATCTCTTTTTCTTCCCAAATCCAGGGCATGAATTTCTGATTCATACCATTTGTGTCTGTGCTGGTTTGAGGCTAATTGGAATATTTTAATGGAGAAAATTATATTATAGGCTGTGAAAAGGAAACAATGGTGATGTCTACTTCACTCATCACTTGCTGAGATGTTTAAGAATAAGAATACAAAACAAAGATGGGACACTTGGGCAGTCGTCTCTCGGCTGTCTAGCAGCTTCTGACCTCTTCTCTGCCGAGTAACCTCACTAACCACTTTCCTTCTAACCCCCCTGGCGATTCTCCAAATTCACCTTGCACATAAGGCAAACCTTGGGGTAAGGTATAGGGGTGGGGAGAAGGTGGAAGGGTGGTTGGGAGCCCCTCCTGGGACTCTGATTTCTGGGAGGGGTGTTGTGTTTCTGTATTACCTTTAACTTGCATATTTCTGTAAATATTCCTGTATATAGTGTTTATATCTGCTTGTATATTGTGCTAAGCTGTAAATAGAGCTTCAGTCCTTAACTTCCAGCTGGCTGAATCAAGTCTGGGTGATTTTCCAAAGTGTGGGGGGGCGGGGAACTCCCAAACCATCACAGTATCTAGCAACATAGCTTCTGACCTTATTTCTTAGAAGACTTAAAATAACTCCAGATTCTCTAATAGGGCTCCTTCAAATTGAAATTGCTGGCAGTCAAACTGAGAGCAAACTATGTTATCCATATTCCTTCCTTTACATCAAGAAAGCAAAATATGAAACTCTACTTACACCAAAGTTTGCTGGTTCTGTTATACACCCTGAGGATACTGAAAGTCTTATTCCTTCCACTGTTTGCTTCTTCTGTTAGTTTAGAAGGAAGCCAGACATTTTTAGCTATTTGATCATTAAACAGAGTCCCTCATAATTTTCTTCTATTATATGCAAAAGTGTGAAGGGTTTAACTTTATCACAGTACATTGCTGTACCGAGAATAAAGATCTTCTCTCTCCAGGTTTTGTCCAAGCATCTTCATTAGGGTATGGTTCTGAGAACCCAGCAGGCAGCCCATTAAATGAGAAAGGGGCTAAAGTAATGTTAGCAGAATTTAGTATAGCTGTAACACAAGTTATTGAAGTACCTAGAATATAGTGGATGCATGCAAATGTTTTAAAAATATTTTAAATAATGGAATGCTAAAGTACGTTTTAAAAGGAAAAAAAATAGAATTCCCTTTTTCCTGTCTGTATGGAAGTCTATCAAAAAAAATCTGTTTCAAGTCTTCAGAGATAGTGTCAGCATCAGCTTTTGAAGGAAAAGGTAGAGGATGAGACACAAGATTAAAATAAAACAACTATTTTAAAGCCTTTTTTATCCTATGTAAATGAGGGCTACATCAGATTCAGTCTTTCACAAAACCAGCTAAAGTCTCTTTTTGAGGCAGTGTACATACTTGGGACTTCATGCAGTGTGACACAAAGTTCTGCAAGAGTCTGCACTAGTTAGGTGAGCTGAGGGCTCACTGCTGTGCATGCCCACTGTTTTTATCCAACAAGTCTGGCTGAAAGGGGCACCTGTGGTTCTTCTCATCTGATGGGTTATGCTCAATTGAACACATCCATCATATCGCCAAAAGACTTGGGTGGAGAGCATTTTTGGTGATATTCAAATATAGTTTGGATGGCAATTAATTGAATTTAGCACTTTGCTTTAGGGTATACTGCCTTTTCTATCAAAGAACTGTGTCAAATTTTAGGCTCCCCAGTTAAAGAGAGACAGGAACCTGCTAGAGAGAGTCCAGTGGAGAGCCATGAGGATAACTCGGAGACTTGAGCATCTCCCCTACAAAAACAGACTGAGAGCCCAGGGGCTGTTTAGTCTGGAGAAGAGAAGACTAAGAGTAGATCTCATCAATGTGCATAAATATCTCAGGGGTGGGTGTCAAGTAGGTGAAGCCATTCTCTTTTCGGTGGTCAGCAGCAATAAGACAAGGAGCAATAGCTATGAACTGGAACATAGAAAGTCTTACCTCAACGTGAGAAGAAACTTCTTTATAGTGAGGGTGACAGAGCCCTGGAACAGGCTGCCCAGAGAGGTTGTGGAGTCTCCTTTTCTGCACACTTCCCAAACCCACTTGGATGTATTCCTGTGTGAACTACCCTAGGGGATCCTGCCTTGGCAGGGAAGTTGGTCTCGGTGATCTCTGGAGGTCCCTTCCAATCTCTAAGTTTCTGTGATTTTAACTCTCCACTTCTCAATGTAATCCAATCTGACAGGAAGCTATGTTCTATGTAGTAAACATTCAACTTGCAATGTAGTCAAACATCACCTGAAACACTGAGCATAAAACCTGAAGGGAGGTCATTGCCGGGTGCGGGGTGATCTCATCTCCCAAGCAACCTGTGACAGAACAAGAGGACACAGTCTCAAACTGCACCAGAGGAGATTTAGGCTGGGCATCAGGAAAAAACATCTTCACAGAAAGCGTGATTGGCCACTGGAATGGGCTGCCCACGGTGGTGGTGAAGTCACCCTGGAAGTGAACGCATCCCTGGAAGTGTTTAAAAAGAGACTGGATGTGGCACTTAATGCTACAATTTAGTTAATTAGGTGGTGTTCGGTTGGACTTGATGATCTCAGAGGACTTTTTCAACCTGGTTAATTCTGTCATTCCATGAAATATGTAAAATAAATTCAGATTTTGTTCCTATCCTGCTTGGTGGATGAACTTAGATACAGATCAGGAGGCATTTTTTTGACAACTGCACAGATCCTTATGCCTGAGTTTTCATGTGCCATATCAGATCCCTTCCCACAGAATAACAGATCTTTGGTGGTTGCTAATGCACAGACAGAAGAAAATCCACAGGTTACAGGGAAAAGGACTTTCTAAGGTATGGAGAAGAAGTACGCATCTACAGAATTCATGACTGAGCACCCCAAACTGTTTTCTACCAAGGACAGCTTTAGCATTCATGAGATATTGTGGACAACACTAAGCTGGGTGGAAGCACTGATCTCCTTGAGGGTGGAGAGGCTCTGCAGATGGGTCCAGACAGACTAGATGCATGGACTCATACCAATTGTATGAGTTTCCACAAGACCAAATTCCAGGTTCTCCATTTTGGACACAAACCCCATCAGTGCTACAGGCCTGGGAAGGAGCAGCTGGAAAGTTGCTCAGCAAAGAAGGACCTGGGAGTGTTGATTGATAGCCAGCTGAACATGAGCCAGCAGTGTGCCCAGGTGGCCAAGAAGGTCAGTGGCATCCTGGCCTGGATCAGGAATGGTGTGACCAGCATGACTAGAAATGCCATCTCATCCCTGTACTCAGCGCTGCTGAGGTTGCATCTTGAATACTTGGACCCCTCAATACAAGAAGGACATCGAGGTATTGGACTGTGTCTAAAGAAGGACAAGAAAGCTGGTGTAAGGTCTATACAACAAGCCTTACAAGGAGCAGCTGAGAAAGCTGGGGCTGTTTAGTCTGGAGAAAGGAGGCTCAGGGGAGACCTTATCACACTTTACAACTACCTGAAAGATGGCTGTAGAGAGGTGTGGGGGGCATTGGTCTGTTCAACTCAAGTAACAAGTGATAAGAGGAGAGGAAATGGCTTTGAGTTGTGCCAAGGGAAGTTTAGATTGGATATTAGGAAGAATTTCTTCACTGAAAGGGTTACTAGGCATTGGAACACCTTGGCCAGCAAAGTGGTAGAGTCTCCATCCCTGGAGGTATTTAAGAAGCGTGTAGACGGAGTGCTGAGGGATACAGTATAGCCAATGACTTGTCAGGGCTAGACTAATGATTGGACTGGACGATTTTAAAAAGCTTTTCCAATCCAGACAAGTCTGTGATTCTGTGATATTTTGCCATCAGCAAATGAGCGTCAGCTGTTGCCACAGCAGCCTGCCTTTACCAGCTCCAAGGGCAGGCCAGATGTTCCTGTTACACCCCCCTGCCACTCTCCAGCATTTAACTCTCAGCAGGAGAAGAAAGAAATCCAGCTATTGCTCATTGTACCAGCAGCCTCTCTTCTTGCTTCTTAGTATTATGGTAAAATGAACTGTGATTACCATATGGGAAACCTTTGGTTTATGAATTTAGATAATACTTAATGGGAATAAAAGTAAATAGGTGGAAAAAAAAAAGTGGAATGTAACAGAAGGGTGTGTGATATGTAAAGGTGTATTTCCTTTCTTTAGAAAATCACTACATGATGTAGACAGGAAAACCTGTGGAATCCACAAAGCCCATGTTTTCGTTTTAAGAGTAAGGACTAGTGACTTTGGTTTATCATAGCAGAGCGAACATCAACTGTCTTAAAATTTTACAGAAAGGTAAATGCATAATAAGCTGTACATCATGGACATACATATAATAGCCCCTCCCGTTCAAAAAAAAAAAAAGTGGGCTTTATGGCATGTCCCTGCAAACACAATCAAGATCACTTTGTATGTATATGCAAATGTCAGTGTGGATTAATACATTCCGATTTACACAAGAACAGTGTAATTTCTCTGTAACTGAGGAATCACAGCAAGCCCTGCTAATTGTTGCAAAATATGGTATTGTTTATCTCAAAAAACTGCTCCATAGCTTTGACTGAAACCCTGCTTTCAACAAGAACCTGAAACCAAGGTGGTACCTTGAAACAATTTTCTCCTCTTTCCTGGCTTCCCCCCACAAATCAGATGTCAGAAGAAATACCTAAATTCTTAGCAACCAAGCACAAATTACAATTCCATCACAGTACTTCTGTATTAATGTACAGTAGATTTTCAGATTAACTCTAACTAAAAGAATCAGAATAGATAGAATCATAGGATCATAGAATGCTTCAGGTTGGAAGGGCCCTCAAAGCTCATTCCAGTTCCAACCCCTCGCCATAGGCAGGGACCCCTCCCACTAGAACAGGTTGCTCAAGGCCTCATCCAACCTGGCCTTGAACCCCTCCAGGAAGGGAGCAGCCACAACCTCCCTGGGCAACCTGGGTCAGTGTCTTACCACCCTCACTGGAAAGAATTTCTTCGTGACATCTAGTTTAAATTTTCCCTCTTCCAGTTTAAACCCATTCCTCCTCGTCCTGTCATCACAAGTCCTTGTGAATTGTCACTCCCCAGCCTTCTCGTAGACCTCCTTCAGCTACTGGATGCAACATGCAAACTAATTCTACTGATTCAGAAGCCCATAATTAATATACCCATTTTAATTAGGACACCATAGCACCAACATGAAATAAACATATATATATAAATCTACATTCACATATCACTAGTCTCAGTTTTAATGTATTTATATTTTCAGATTTCACTCACTGAAAATCATTGGGATGATGAAGAAATGTTTATTTATCTGAAGCCTAGCACTGAATTAGATGGAATACTCACTATCTACATTTATTGCAGCAGATGACAGCATCAGATATACAATTATTTTAGTACTATTTGGCACAATGTAATTTAAAAAGACCTTGTACGCAGGCAAAGTACTTGATAATTTCCCAGCAAATTAATCCCTTTGATGCAATACTCAAAGGTATGAGGATAAAGAATAAAAGGAGCAGTTTCTTTCAGGTCAGCATGATGTTGCAGCATGCACCAAGTGCTTTTTGCCGTGTTAATAAGAGTTGCTTTAACTTGATATTTGCCTTACTGCATAGGAAATAGATTACATTGCTTTTGTAGGATACTGTTTGATAAGGCTTAACATCAGTTATTTGTAAAACAGGTCTCTGCCTGCCTGTTAAAAAGAAAAAGCAAAAACAAACAAACAAACAAAAAACCCAAAAAAAGAATTGTAATCTACACAGCTGTCAGCACAACAAAAGTAAAATTCTGGTGACACTCAAAAATCTCATGGTATTATGGTCAAATTATGTACAATTTCCCATGCTCCTCTTGTAACAGGAAGTGAGGTGTCTTGATTTGCATGATAAATCTTTAAAACTGTGCAGTTTAGATAAGAGGCTTTATGAAACAGCATACCTGAAAAGGAAAAGAACCTAGAAAACAGCATCCCTCACAGAGGAATCCTTGTCTGAATAAGGTTGTCAGAGCCTGCAGTCTTCTTAAGCTACCATATAAGTAATGAAATGCCTAGCAAGGAAAATAAATGGGAAAAAAATTGAATGCCCTGGGATTTCTATTAGTATGGATCAATATAGCACTACAGACATAAACCAAGCCTTTGGCATTTCAGCATGAAAGCAGAGATTTCTTAGACGCCTGCTGAATAAAAAAGAAATTTTGTTCAGCACCAGAAACAATTTTGCTTGAAGAAGTCTGTGTGTTAAAATATATGAACCAAAAATAATTAGGAAGTTATCTGCGTAAATGACCAAAACCAGCTGGGGTATATTTGAAGGGGTGTAGCTAGTAGGTGGAGAGAGGTTCTCCTCCCCCTCTACTCTGCCCTGGTAAGGCTGCATCTGGAGTACTGTGTCTAGTTCTGGGGCCCCCAGTTCAAGGACATCTATCTTCAATAGTGGGACAGGTTATCTCCAGGACAACTGGCCTCCTGAACTGGAAGACAGAGCCAGAGACCAGTGCAGTCCCCCTGTAATTCAGGAGGAAGCAGTAAGGGACCTGCTGAGGCACTTGGATCCTCACAAGTCCATGGGGCCAGATGGGATCCATCCTAGGGTGCTGAGAGAGCTGGCAGGTGAGCTGGCCAAGCCACTCTCCATCAGTCCTGGCTCACTGGAGAGGTCTTCTGAAAGCTGGAAGCTGCCAATATGATGTCCATCTACAAGAAGGGCTGGAAGGAGGAACGAGGATATTACAGACCTGTCAGCCTGACCTCAGTGCCAGGTGAGGTTATAGCACAGGTGCCATCACAAAGCACCTACAGGATGGCCAAGGGATCAGCCCCAGCCAGCATGGGTTTAGGAAGGGCAGGTCCTGCCTGACCAACCTGATCTCTTTTAAGATCAAGTTACCCTTCTGGTGAATGCAAGGCAGGCTGTGGATGTAGTCTACCTGGACTTCAGCAAA
>WBNM01012226.1:5614-16351 GCA_013399055.1 Ramphastos sulfuratus
AGCCAAGGGACCAGCTCCAAATTCCTCCTGCACCGCCGTGAGCAGCACAGACCTGCCCTAGGGCTCCAGGCTGCCTTTAGTTGTAAGTGTGGCAAAGCTGTTTTGTGGCAAACCTTTTCCCACTTCCTGATTTTCCTGCATTACTAAATTCCCTATAAGCATCCTTGTGAAGATCTTCCCAAAGGAATTTTGAACTCGATCTAACTAATTCGTACAGAGTTTGTAGGCAGGGCTTTACAGAAATAAATTACCAGATTTCATAATTCCTGCCTCATTAATTCCCACAACCAATTCAATTGCATACAAGCAATGGCATCTCTGGTGAAAGATCTTACAATGTGAGTCACAGTCGAGTCACTCTTTGGAGTTACTTGTCACACAGATTACATTTTTGATTATTTAGAAATATTGTAATCAGAAGGAAAATTGCAGCAAGTAATTCTGTCTTTTCTAATCCCTCAAGTCTACAAAGTTCACCTTCAGTAGCTTCAGTTTTGTAGGCTGAGCACACATTTTTCAGTGATTTCTGTGTGGTTTTGGAATAGACAAAAGTCTAATCACATGGTCAGTAATACAGATGTAAAGAAGAGTGTCAGAAAGACAAAGTTGTGTCTTCAGTTACCTTGAGGCTTAGGCACCTCCCATGTCAAGTGTGTTGTCTTTGTGTTTATTAGGCTTCAATGGGTTCTGTATCCATAGATTTGTCTATTTTTTTTTTCTTCTTACCTGTATTTTTTTCATATGCAGTAGCTGCAAGTTGCACAGTGATTAAATAGGGCTGAAAAGAGGAAAATTCACAATGAGGAGAAAATATACAGGATTAAAAGGAATAGCTGCGTTCACCACTGAGCCATTAATCGATGAGATTTCACTAATCTTCATCATACTTTGCTGGCAGTTTTAAAAATAAACAAAACAGAAAAACACAGAGTCACAGAATCACAGAACTTCAGAGGTTGGAAGGGACCTCCAGAGATCATTGAGTCCAACCTCACTGCCAAGGCAGGATCCCCTGGGGTAATGCATGCAGGAGTGCATCCAGGCAGGTTTTGAAAGTCTCTAGAGAAGGAGACTCCACAACCTCTCTGGGCAGCCTGTTCCAGTGCTCCATCACCCTCACTGTAAAGAAGTTTCTGCTCATGTTGAGGTGAAATCTTTCATGTTCCAATTTGCAGCCATTGCTCCTTGTCTTATTGCTGCTGACCAGCAAAAACAGATTGTCCCCATCTACTTGA
Source organism: Ramphastos sulfuratus (assembly GCA_013399055.1). Taxonomy (NCBI): domain Eukaryota; kingdom Metazoa; phylum Chordata; class Aves; order Piciformes; family Ramphastidae; genus Ramphastos; species Ramphastos sulfuratus. Next base: position 6,850 of record WBNM01012226.1, read on the forward strand.
CACCCACACCTTGTATACTTGTATACATTGATCAGATCTCCTCTCAGTCTTCTCCAGACTAGACAGCCCCAGGTCTCTCAGTCTCACTTCATAGGGGAGATGCCCAAGTCCTCCAATCATCCTTGTGGCTCTCCACTGGAGTCTTTCCAGCAGGTCCCTGTATCTCTTGAACTGGGGAGCCCAAACTTTGACACAGTATTCCAGATGTGGTCTCACCTGGGCAGAGGGGGAGAAGAACCTCCCTAGCCCTGCTGGCCACACTTTTCCTGCTGCACCCAGGATGCCATTGGCTCTCTTGGTAAAGGTTCCTGCCAGATGCCTTAGTTTAGCAGCTGTAGAGTCCCCCTTGCAGAGCAGTCAGTGTGATGCTGCAGAGCTCTTTCCTAGTTTAAACTCACTGTTGAGAATTTCCATTTCTGATTGTAACTGCCTTAAATTGCCTTTAAGTACCCTTTTGTGTAAATAACCACCCCAAACCTGAACCTGTAAATAAGTTAGAGATATTTTTGTGTTAACAATTAATGTATTTTTATTCATATATCTGTCTTGTTAAATATTGAATATTGTTAATATGCATAACAAATACTGTCTGAAAATAAGACTAGCACTGAAGAGTCAGCAGATCTGAAAGCCAGACATTGAATTTTATTTTGAGAAACATAAATAACCTCAAATCCTCAAAATTCTCAAACATCAAAACAAGCTCAATTCTGCCAGTGAAATACTGGCTCATTCATCTTGAGTCGTGATGCCCCCTTAATTATGTTTTGAAGGTATTCCCTCAGCGTGCCATTTCTCTTCACACTTTCTACTACCTCCATCTGGAGTTTGTTTACTAGAACTTACTTCACTTCTCCTGGGCTTGGAATTCCCCTAAAATGGATTACTGACATTCATTATAGCATATGATGTTTGCAGCCTCTACCCTCTTCAATGCATTTATCAGAGAGATAATAGGGCAGAACCTTTCCTCAGAGTTTTCTTCAGTCTGTTCTTTCAGGTGCAAAGGAAGCAAGTCACAAACCATTGCAGCAGAAGGAAATAGAAGCAGATTTTGAAGAACCAATCTTGACCCCTTCATTTTAAGCTATTTTTTATTGATTTGTCTAAACACACATATATACAAATGTATTTGTATTAACCTACTTTTTTACTTCTGGAAACAGACTATTAGAGATAAAGAAAATATGTCATTATTTCTGTGTAACCTCTCTACACTAAGAATAGTATTTTCCAAGCATAGAGCTTAAGACAAGATCCTTTGTTCTCGCTTCCACTTTCTCACTGACAAAAAACAAGATCTCACAAAAATCTGAATAAATTCAAACTACATCAGAAACTGATGGAAAAAAAATACTGTACAATCCTCTTGCTAATTATTTTGCTCTTATCAATCTAATGAGTTATAGCAGAGTTTACTGTGGAACTTTCCAAAATGCATTTTTCATCACTTTCAGATTCTAAACATATCATGCCTGTGTTCACTGACCCTGTCCATATGAATAATGTGGGAATAAAGGGGACTGAAAAAGGAAAATAAAATATGAAGAGAAGAAAGAATCAGGTAAAGACTCCAAGTTGTATATTTAAAAGGCTAAAAATTCTAATGTCCTTAAAAAATAAGAGGTGTGAGAAGAAAACTGGAAGAAAAGTTGCCTATCAGATCTTTCCCAACATGAACCATACGATATCACTCTCTGAACTCAGATCTCTCCATATACACAAGCCTTTTTTATACACAAATAAATGTGTAATGGAGAAAAGAAGACAAATTTTAATTTGTTTTCTGTTTTCAGAAAACAATTTCTATTCTGTTAATTTCTATTCTGTTTTCAGAATAGAAATTAATTAATTTCAATTAATTAATTTCAATTAATTTCTATTCTGTTTTCATTGTTCTATCCTAGAATCAAATTTTGCCATTTTGGGGGTTTGGGTTTGTTTTTTTGTTTGTTTGTTTGTTTGGGGTTTTTTACATGATTGGTAAAGAATTATCCTAAAATTTTAAACATGTCATTTTTAGCTACAAGTAAATGTGCCATTGCACTAGGATCTTACCTTGTCGCCCTGCATGCTAAATTCCAAGTACATTCCACAACCAAGTCAAGTCATGATGTACTTTCTCTCACCATACATGTATCACACAACCTCCTGCACTCTGGGTACCTACAGAGGCATTCAGCTTCCTTCCATGTGGTGTAATCACAAAGAGATTAATAAGCATTATTATGTCATGTGATGTATCAGCAATTAGAACCTGGCTTTTTCATCAGGAGTCATTGACTCAGCAGAGTTGTTTGCTGAAAAATATGTCTGACTGCTAGGGCTATGAACCTTTACATGCAATATATGACCACAACCATTAAAAAAGTCTCTGAGCAGTTTCAGTTTTAGATCAGATTGTACACCAGCTGCATACTCTTGGCTGACTCTTCACACCTTTTCCACCAAGTAAGTCATGCTTCACACTTCCTACAGACTTTTTGAGTAGCATCTTAACACAACTAACAACTGCTTATCTCTAATGCAAAACAAAGTCTGATTTGTCAATACACAGGATTTATTCTATACATTAGAAGCCTAATCCTATATATAGAATCACAGAATCATAGAATGGTAAGGTTGGAAGGGACCTCAAAGCTCATCTAGTTCCAACCCCCTGCCATAGGCAGGAACACCTCCCGCTAGTACAGGTCACTCAAGGTGTCATCCAACCTGGCCTTGAACACCTTCAGGGAGGTTGTGGAGCACAGAATCACCTAACATGATCGAAGATCTGTGCTCCACAACCTCCCTGGGCAACCTGTGCCAGTGTCTCACCACCCTCACTGCAAACAGCTTCCTCCTAACATCCAGTTTCAATCTCCCCTCTGCCAGTTCAAACCCATTGCCCCTTGTCCTGGCATTGCAAGACCTTATACGATGTGCTCTATCCATCACTGAAGGAAGAGAATTTCTCTTGCATGAGGACTATGGAGTTAGAAGCACACAAAGTCAAGGACATTGCACTGGAAATGTCTTGACACTTTTTGTGCTTTTCCTTTAACTCACTAAGGCTTTTCTGTATTTTAAGTGAAGAAAGAAAGTCTCCAGGGATTCAGTTATGCCATAGTCTATCAGAGTGAAGGAATTTTTACAGGCAAAAATCAGTGAAGCTTTGTGGAATAATAAGTGCTCTCTGGAAGGGTGCACAAAATGGCCCTCAGCAAAGCAGAATTACTCAAGAAATAATAGATTGAACTCCAAACTACCTGAACACCAAATGAAATAATTTAGAGCAGTGCTACCTGCAAAATATGAATGTAAGAAATGTCCTCCTTTCTCAGAAGTGTGGGTGCTCTATTTTGTCTCTTCAGCTGAGATTGGGGGATGCTATTTAGAAACATGCAGATCATTCCACATCCAGCTTGCATCTTGCCTTGTGACTTTAAAAACTGCTATAACATACAAATTTGGAGATTTCGTTGTGCCTACTTTGCCACAATTTTGGTTGACTGAGCCAGTATTGCCTTTACAGAAGTCACACTGTTACTTTTTAACAACAGATTGTGTTTGCATGCACTCTATATTCTTAATTCATATGACAGACTCTCCCATTTTGCCTGTGATGAAAGTCAGGCTTACTGGTCCCTGGTTGCTGGGACCCTCTTTATTGATCACAAGTGGCAAGAGACTCACAGAGAGCCTCTTATGCCTTAGCAACAAATAAATACTATATTGATTGACAAAAACTCTTACATCCACATCTTAAACAGATATCCTGGTAGATTCAACATGACCTAAGCATAAACTCCCATGTGCTTCATTGAATAAGAATGAATAAATTATGTTCTTAAAGGTACCACTGATCTAGAATGGAGCCAAATAAAAGTATAATTATGTCATTATATATATATAAATACACCAGTGACAAAATGGAGAAAAGGGACAATGCGGACCATCTCTGGAAGGACATGGGATACCTGGTCACACAGGATGTGGGGAAGGCTGAGGTACTCAATGATGTTTTGCTTCGATCTTCAATGGTGAGGGCTCTAACCACACCATAGAAGTTGCAGAAAATAAGGACAGGGACTGGGAGAATGAAGATTCACCCACTGTAAGAGAAGATCAGGTTAAGACCATATAATGGACCTGAAACTGTGCAAGTCCGTGGGACCTGACAAGATCCATCCATGTGTTGCATCTTACTAAGGAGGGAGAGCTGTTAGTGCAGCTGTTCCTCCTGCTATGAGTCATTCAAGATAAGAAAGTAGCTATGTAGAAGGTAGTTATGGTAAACAAGGATGGAGCACAGCAAATCAGGGTGCCTGATGGTGACCGTGTTGAAAGGCTCTTATTGGTGTGTGGGAACAGCTCATGAAGAGCTGCCTGTAACCAGCATAGTGTGTGCCCAGGCAGTCTGTCCTGTATAAGTCCATGCTGACTTTTTGCAATAAAAGGTCGATCTTGGATGCACCAAATTGGTGTCATGGTTGTCCCTCCTCACGTCATCTATCCCCCCACACCTAGCGATCCCCAGCATCGCGTGGCTGCGCAGCATCTGGTGATCCCCGACATCTGCTGATCTCCGCCGCGGTATTTCAGTAAGACATCATGATTTCACAGCATCCATGGGGGCATATTAATTAAGACAAACATTCTAATGCCATAGTCCAGTGACACGAATAGCTACATCTGAGGCATAATGCAAGGATTCAGTTCTGTCTTCCTATGGTTATTTAATTAGAATACAAAGAGACAGATTTTCACATCTTAGAAGTGCTGCCTTCTCTTACCATCTTTTAAGAGACTAGCTGATCTTTCTCTCTTTTGCCTCAACCAGAAATTCACTCTGAAGTTCTCTTTGTAAAAGCTGCTTATATGATAAAAAAAATTGGGTTTTTAAATGTCATTACATCTAATAAAAATGCTTTATATGAGAAAATCTCAGACCAGCTCTCCTTTCTTTTTAATTGTGCCAAGTAATAAGGTTGTCATTCAGAACAACTTCAAGTCTCTTTGTGGACTAAAAGAGGGTAATATCTATTTAGAAAGCCTCTGTCATCCTGCTTTCCCCATAATAGCCACCTAAAGCAGTTTATTCAGACAGATGTACTCTATTGCTGATTAAAAACCCAACAGAGCTAGTCCACAACGGAGCTAGTCCATAGTCAGACTGTGAATTGGTTGTGGCAATTAAGGAGGCAGGAATTATCAAATCTGTAGTTATTTTATTTCTGAAAAGCCATGCAAATTAGCAACATTGGGTTCAAATTTGTTGGGGAAGATCTTCACAAGGATGTTTATAGGNTGGGTCCGACTCAAGGTCCTAGTGAAAGTTGCAGTCAAAGTCCCCCCAACAATGTGTCCAGTTCCCATATATCTATGCTGGGGTGATTTGCTCTCCCCCTTCGAGCCTGCAGGGGTGGGGTAAGGAACTTGGTGCCTACTTCTTTCCACATTCCAAACCCCTGGAGCCTGAGGTGGGGGGGGGGAGCAAAATAGTTTTGTGCCCCATTCAAACCTCTGATGGGGCAGGGACTTGGGTGTGCCCTGCCACAGACTGCAACTGTAGACATAAATAACTTTTGAAGATAGGTAGCTTGCTCTTAACAGTTCAAGTTTATTAATACATGATCTACTTGTTTGTGTTTCACTTTTCTGTTGTGGAAATTTGAAAGGGTTTTACTATGTATGTCACTATCATTGCTCTGTTTGTAAAACACAGTTTCTGTAACGTTCTTTCTTCTCCTACTGATTATGTCACCTCCCACTTTGGCGATGGAATTGAGATTCATTATACTGAGATTTTCCTGGTACATGGCTTTCTAAATAAATAAGCCAAGTCAATAACACATGCCACTGCTGCAAATGTACTATTAAAAGTCAGCCAGTTCCCTGACTCAATCTGCAATATAGAATAAATGAAAAATGATTAAAATTATGCCTAGAGCAATGTCTTGTTCACCATGTGACAACAAAATCCTGTTTAAAATTTGAGGGGTTTAATGAAAGACATTAGTAATGCAGATGTAAGACCTTATCTGCGCTATTTCTGCTGTTCTTTCCCTTCATGACACACCTCAGGGCCTGACACAGGGACACACATGAGCTTCACTTAGTGACAGGGCAGCTTTGCTTGTTTGAGGACATCACCTTTTACTTATTTCATTATTTATTTGCTTATTGAAATTCAGAATACTGAGTGAGAAACCCAAGAGTTCTTTCTTGCCTCATGCAAAAACAGGAAAATAGAAGAAAAAAATCCAACACTTCACAAATATGACTACTTCTATCATGTCCTGCACCTGGGTAAGCACCATCCCAAGCACAAATCCAGGCTGGGTGGGAGAGCAGCCCTGAGGAAAAGGACCTGGGGGTCTGGGGGGATGAAAAGCTCAACATGAGGCTGCAGTGCGAGTGCAGCCCAGACAGTAACCTTAACCTGGGGTAAGGTAGAGGGGTGGGAAGAAGGTGGAAGGGTGGTTGGGAGCCCCTCCTGGGCACTCTGATTTCTGGGAGGGGGATTGTGTTTCTGTATTACCTGTAACTTGTCTATGTCTGTAACTATTCCTGTCTATTGTGTATATCTCTGCTTGTACATTGTGCTGAGCTGTAAATAGAGCTTCAGTCCTTAACTTCCAGCTGGCTGAGTCTAGTCTGGGGGATTTTTCTTAGTCGGGGTGGGGAGAGGGTGTAAGTCCCAAACCATCACAGCAGGCAGTTCCTGCAAGTTTCCACTACAGACGACAGTTTCAGTGTTGCAGGCAATCCTTCACATCTCCCCTCTCTTCCAAGCAAACCTTGTGGTCTTCCCTGTGTTGGTGTAGTATCAAACTACCATGATTATAGCATTGCTAGGGATACAAGACGGATAATGTAGTGTCTTTTTTTAAGACCACTTGGAGGAAAACCAAACAATTTTATGAGTACAAATGTAATTCTCAACTTTTCAAGTGAAATTTTTCCTACAGATATTTTCTTTAGATATTTAGGGCCTTTACTGAAATCTCTGGATCTTCTGTATTGAACAGAGATTTAAGGATATCTCTGCCAAACATCAGTGCTCAGACTGTTGTGTGTTATGTTTATTTTTGGATCAAGGTAGTTTTTTAATGAAGAGGAACAAACAGGTTATTGCAAGCTATGTATATTGAGCTATATTAATGTACCAGATCCTATGTATTTAGATTTTACTCTTCCTTCTTTAGGTTTTACATGGAAAGGAAATATCCTTATTTCCTATCCTATATGCTACAAAAATACATTTGTAATATAACAGTATTTTAGCAACATCTTTTATAGAGTTCTCTGTTTTCTTCAGAAGTCAACTGATGATTTCCCATTTCCTTCATGGAATCAATCTCCTGAGACTAGTCCCTTTTCTGCCTTTCATCCTTCCTCACCAGTACTTCAGACTGAAATAAAGATGTTAGAAAACTTATGAGATCAATAGCTTTCTGTAGCTATTGTAAACTGCTTGGAGCTAGAAGCTTTTAGCTCAGCTGCTCCTCACACCAAAATCTATGTTCAACTATCCCAGCTAACAGAAAGGCTGAATTCTTATGTGCATGCATTATCTATTATCTAATTAGGATTATTTCATTGTCCAAGGGGAATGCATTGCATCCTCTAGTTCTACTTGGAAATTTCTTTTCAGTAATTTATCTTAATAATGCAAATCAATGGACATCACATCTCAAAATACATAGGAAGATCAGTTCACATATTACTGACAATTAATATCTTGCTATCAATTCACAACACTCAGGCAAAACCTCAGTTTGAGGTTTATACCCTGCAATAGGATATGTGTCACATAAAAACAGATTGATACCTCAATATTAATCAGCATCTTATGCATTATATTTTCTGGGTTATTAAATCACAATGCACAATTCATAATAAATAGAGTCTCACTGAACTTCTCTTCACGTTTTTATTGTTAGGTATTGCATTGCCAGGTAAAGTATTGAAATATTTAATAACAAAATCAATGTCTTGTTTTATTCCTAAAAAAATAAGATAACATAGCAGCAATATGTTATTTGCCATCATAAGAAAAATAAAACTTATGGGCATTTGCTATGAGTCAAGCAGCAGCAGAGGTCATCATTTGTGATTAAGCCTGCAGCAACTGTGGAGAGCAATGTCAGCTGGCCCAGACATGGATTGCAGGCTATTAAAAGTTTTTGATTAAAGTATTCACAATTTTCCTCTGCAATGGTGCTTTATGCTGTATTTTGCTGTCACTTTTGTTCCTGTTTTATTTTGTAACACTAGTAAGTAAAACAGTGAGTTGCTCACGAGACTATAGTCAAAGTTCCTCTGAATTTTGTTGCTGGTTACAATAGTGTCCAACCCAGGTTATTCAGGTATCACTCAAGGAAGACTCAAAAAGTTATGAACGTCTATTCAGATCTGTTATTCACTGAAGTGTTCAGAAAAACCACTGCTGGGATCCACCAAGGTAGCAATGTCTCTACTAGGCAATGGGTTTGTTTTCTGATACTCATCTCGTGCCAACACTTTAGAACTGTTCTGGGACACTGCCAGGCAAACAAATTTAATGGGTTTGCATTGATCTCCTGAAAAGCCTATGGCTTTAGTTACAGTTATCTCAAGGGATGAAGCACAGATTCCTAAAATACTCCCACCTTGGAGGAAGTAAACAGTAGGTTCAGATAGGCAGGTGTATGTGATTTGCAACACGAAGGAACAAAATGCAGGATTTCAGTTCAGTGAAAAGACAATCTGACAGTTAAGACAGTAAAATTGACAAGGGAAAGGCTGGAACAAAGACTGAAAATATGATTGGATTTCATTAGTGTTCTTCCAATATGCACCACCTGGTAAGTGCTTTCCTCTTCTTACATGTGTCACACATTGTTTAGAAAGTTAAGAAAGAAATAGTGAAAATGGACTTGTATCTTTCTTTATTGACATACCTATTCAAAGAGTACATCAAATGTTGCCCAGTGAATACAGTCTGCTTCCCCTATATGACACATGCTCTGCATCTTAGGGATTTTTAATTCTGTGCAAGAATCTCAAGGATAAAGTGTAGAATAGTGGCTTATGTTAACAATTACCTGGGAGTCCTGTGTCCCTGTGTGTGCATGTGTGAACTACTCTCTTTCTACAAACATTTCTCCCAACTATAAGCAGAAAAACAAATCTTTGTCAGTTAAAGGACATATAATGTAGTAAACATCTCCAGCTGTTACCTTCCCTTCAAAATTTCTCTTACAAAGCACTCTTTTTCTTGTTGAGAAAGACATAAACACTAAATAATTAAATGAAGACATAAAAAGACATATGAGCACTGGGAGTGCAATTGGACAGGGTAGATACACACAGTCCAGCACTGTGAGTTTTAATGAGGCTGAGTGCCAGGTTCTGCACTTTGGCCACGACCAACCCATGCAGTGCTGTAGCCTAAGACTCTGATAAGGCAAATGGAAAACAAAGCAGAGGTGACTTGTAGTAACCACCAGGGCTGCACCCAGGGCAGATCTTG
>WBNM01012227.1:4917-22895 GCA_013399055.1 Ramphastos sulfuratus
AATCTCCCCTCTGCCAGTTCAAACCCATTGCCCCTTGTCCTGTCATTGCAAGACCTTGTCAATAGTCCCTCCCCAGCCTTCCTGGAGACCCCCTTCAGATATTGGAAGGCTACTCTAAGGTCTCCTGGAAGCCTTCTCTTCTCCAGGCTGCAGAGCCCCAAGTCTTGTAGCCTGTCCTCATAAGAGAGCTGCTCCAGCCCTCTGAGCATCTTTGTGGCCCAAATAATCAGCAATAACTTTTAGCCTGTGAAACCAAGTGCCCCATGTTGAGGCATTGTCACAGAGCTCTTGGTGGCCCAGACCAAAGCAATGCCAGGAAATACAGTGGGAGTTTGGTTTGGGTTTTTTTTTCATTTGTTCCCAGCCTGTTAAGTTGGCCTCATGTGAGAAAAGAAATGCTACCAGGGATTAGGCCTCCTGGAATAATCCAGTCTAGTAAGAGCTCCAAGAACATTAGAGGAGCATAAGGAACACACATGTGCACAGGATCACAGGCTCACAGGATGTTAGGGGTCAGAAGGAACCTCTGGAGAGCTTTGAGTGCACCTCTCTGCTAGAGCAGGACCAGAGAATCTAGTACAGGTCACACAGGAACACACCCAGACAGCTGATAAATACAGATGCTGGATGTTTTCTTTCCATACACAGAGACACTTTCAGGCATCGAAAGTGAGATTTCTTTAATGAGGAATTTGAAATTCATGGCTCTTTCTGTTTCCTCAAGGAACTTACCTGCTCCTATTTGTACCATAACACTAATTAATGCTTTGGAAAAGTACAGCAGGATTTCTGTAGGAGTACATTTTAGACCCACATGGCTACCAAAACAACTCAGCATCATTCATGCTCCAGCAACGAGTACAAAGGACAATAATAGTGACAAAGTGTTACAAAACAATTAGGACACTCAGGACATCCAGGTTTGAATAAACACCATCAAACACTCTGCTCAATTAAGACTACAGCATTAATTAATCTAACACTAATTCACCTGGCAGAGGGGACTAAGTTTGCTGATGGCACCAAACCATGTGGAGTGGCTGACACACTGGAAGGCTGTGCTGCCATTCAGTGAGACTTATGCTGGAGGGTTAGGCAGGGAGGGATTGAATGAAGTTCAACAAGGGCAAGTGTAGAGTCTTACACCTGGGAAAAAAACAGCCCCTTGGACCAGTATAAGTTGAGGACTGACCTGCTGGAGGGCAGTGAAGGGGAAAAAGGACCTAGGGGTCCCAGTGGGTGTGAGGTTAACCACAAGCCAGCAATGTGCTCTAGTGGCCAAGAAGGTCAATGCCAGTCTGAGGTGGATTAGGAGGGCTGTGGTTAGTAGGTCAAGAGAAGTTCTCCTTCCCCTCTGCTCTGCCCTGGTGAGGCCACATCTGGAGTACTGTGTCCAGTTCTGGGCCACTCAGTTCAAGATGGACCTCAGGGATTAGCTTGAGAGAGTCCAGCACAGAACCACAGAAATGGTGAAGGCAGTGGAACATCTTCCTTATGAGGAGAGCCTGAGGGAGCTGGGGCTTGGAGCTTGGAAAAGAGGATACTAAAGGCTGATCTCGTTCATATTTATAAAGATGTAAAGGTAAGTGCCAAAAGGATGGAGCTCTGCTGGGTGGTCCCCAGTGACAGGACAAGAAGTAATGGTGGAAGTTGAGGCATAAAAAGTTTAATGGAAACATGAGGAAGAATTTATTTTCAGTGTAAGAGTGACAGAACCCTGGAACAGGCTGCCCAAGGGGGTTGTGGAGTCTCCCTCTCTGGAAATATTCAAGACCTGCCTGGATATGTCCCTGTGTGATCTGGTCTAGGTGATCCTGCTCTGGCAGGGAGGTTGGATTGGATGAGATTTCGAGGTCCATTCCAGCCCCTGACATTCTGTAATTCTATGATTCAAATGAAATTGTGACAGTGCTTTAAGAATTCACTGCAAAAAGAAAGGTTTCTGCTGCTCCTGTTTACCACACAGACTGAGGTGCTCTAAGCATAATTTTCTACAAATTGCATAGATTTCTGCCAACATACTCATGGAGAACATCAAAGCTGTCCCTGTGAAGTTATATCTCAAGCTGCTAAAACGCAGCTTTAAACAGCTTGCTTTATTAAATAGATCTTAGAATCCCAATCTGACTTAGCTCTCTTTGTTGGTGTGCTAAGATTGAGAAGTGCACCTTAAAAGGCACATCTTGAACGAAGGGAAAGGTCCCATTGTGTGAAGTGGCTAAAATGAATTACTGAAGAAGTGAGGAAGTACAAGAGAATCATAGAATCATAGAATGGTAAGGTTGGAAGGAGACTTCAAGGATCATCTAGTTCCAACCCCCTGCCATAGGCAGGGACACCTCCCACTAGTACAGGTCACTCAAGGACTCCTCCAACGTGGCCTTGAACACCTCCAGGGAGGGAGCAGCCACAACCTCCCTGGGCAACCTGTGCCAGTGTCTNTTGATGAAAAGGGTTGATGAAGAGGGTGAAGGATTTCAGAAAGACCAGAGGAAGGCAAGAGAACTGGTGCCCAGAATAGAGAGAGAACGTAGGTAGTGAAATAAAAGCAAACCGCCTATTAAAATCCACCAGATAAAGCCATCCGCTGCCCTCAAGTGGTAGAGCCACAGCTTCTGAGGCTGAAGGCACCTCTTGCTCTAAGGCAGACACGTGGAGAAAAGATAGGAAGGCAACTGGAGAAGCACACACTGTCTTGCATTCCTTATCCCTCCTGTTCTCAGAAACACTGCGAAACACAAGGCCCAGGGGATCTGGGGTGACTTCTCAGTCTAAATGGATTTTTACGTTCAAGAAGCCTGCTTCATTCTTTGCATTATTGATCCAGAGGTGCTGTGTGACCATGGCAAAACTTACTCAGAACTAAAAGTACAGTTTGCTACGCCGAAGCCTGGGCCCAGCAGTGTTTATTTGAAATGCAAATGAAGACTTCCCACCCAGAAATGTACGTTCCATTTGACATTTGTCTCTAATCAGAAGTCTCTATGAATAATGTAGTTTGATACCAATAGCCTCATTAAGCAAGATTTCCCTTAATACCCCTTCTGATTGTAATCTCTTCATTATGTTCCCTTTTCTCTTTGCTCCTGGCCCTACTCATCATTATCAATAGGTTCAGGTCTTCCATGGTGTTACTAATATGTATTTTACAGTGGACTGGCCATTTCAGATGGGAAGCTACAGCACCAATGCCCAGGTGTTCTTTAACTGCAAGACTGTTTGCATCAGGAACTGCAGGTATTCTGCCCCTGCTGACTAGAGTTCACTAGGTTGGGTCACAAATGAAAATGAGTCTGGTGGTTTCATCCCAGTTGCCATCTGAGCACATCATGAGACAGTGGCACAATTATACATGTCTGGTTCTTTCTGCTTTGGACTCCAATAGTGGATCTGTGACAGGTTAAGACTGAGGTGCAGTGGCTGAGCTATACACAAGATGATTGCGCAGTGTCTTCCTGAGCAAGGACATGGAACTGTTGGAGCGGGTCCAGAGGAGGCCACGGAGATGTTCAGAGGGCTGCAGCAGCTCTGCTATAAGGACAGGCTACAAGAGTTGGGGCTCTGCAGCCTGGAGAAGAGAAGGCTTCCAGGAGACCTTAGAGTAGCCTTCCAGTATCTGAAGGGGGCCTACAGGAAGGCTGGGAAGGGACTATTGACAAGGTCTGGTAATGACAGGACAAGGGGCAATGGGTTTGAAGTGGCAGAGGGGAGATTTAGACTGGATGTTAGGAGGAAGTTGTTTGCAGTGAGGGTGGTGAGACACTGGCACAGGTTGCCCAGGGAGGTTGTGGCTGCTCCCTTCCTGGAGGTGTTGAAGGCCAGGTTGGAGGAGGCCTTGAGTGACCTGTTCTAGTGGGAGGTGTCCCTACCTATGGCAGGGGATTGGACCTAGATGATCCTTGAGGTCCCTTCCAACCTTACCATTCTATGATTCTATTTGTTGGAGACCAGGACACCTCATTCACACTTAAAGAGGCACAGAAGTCGAGGACATGTGAAACAGTGGTTTTTATAATCCCTGTACTCTGTGCTGCTTTCCTGTAAATTCAATGCACCCCACCAAAAAAAAAAAAAAAAAAAGGAGGGAGGGGGGCATGCTTTAGGAAAATAGCAGGTTACACTGCAGGAAATGCCAGTGTCCCAAAGGCAGCCAGTAACAAGGGGTTTCCATTTCAGCAGGGATCAGGTTCCATCTATTTTCCTCCTTCATAACCACAGTAGGCGTAAAATGTAGAGCTGATCCAGAGGTTCCTCCACAAAGTGCTGCTGCCAGTTTCCAATTTTCAATAAATCACGATTAAATTGTCCCATAATTTGTCTGCCCTTCCTTTCCCAGCGTGCTGATTACTCCGATATGTTTGCTGTGACTAGAGGAAGAGTTGATCTTTGAACTCCTCGAAGCCTAAGCTGAGAAGGCCATCCTGAAACCTGAAGAGAAACTCTGCTCTCCAGGAGTGAAAACCAAATAGGTCCCAAGGCTTTCCCCCTCCTCTGAGACACAGCTTTTGTATTGATAGAAGCTGACAAGCAGGTCAAAAGGGACAGGCAGCCAGACTCCACCTTGGCAGGGAAAGGAAGATGGGGGGGATCCAGAGAGCTCATCTACTGAGTGTTGTGTGTGACTTTTTCCACCATAAAATGAGCCTGGGATTCTCAAGCAATCCTGTTGCTGCCACTACCTCATATCCTTTAAGATCTGCGGTAGCTGTAAGCTAGGATCAGCTACAGGCGTGGCGAGAGTCAGCCATGAATGCTTGCAGGCAAAGCCCAAACCACAGTGACCTTCCTGCAAACAAGTGCCCGTGGTTTGTGTGAATCTTCCACACATCCCACCCACCCCCACCTGCCCCTACCTAGAATCAAGAAGGGATTTAAAGATTCAACTTCCTCTAGTGTAAACTTCAGTGAACAACCAGAGGAAAACTACAAAGGGTTTCAAGTGTTTTAGTGTCCAGACACAAAGACAGGCCTCTTCCAGCCCCACAGCCAGCTTAGGTGATGTGATGTGCCTGCCCTAATCCTTCACCAGGCCTCTCTCGACCCCTTCCCCATGCAACTGCCCCCAGCTGGCAGTTCTCAAGGCTTTGTGGTGTACCCCAGGCAGGGGCTGTGTGTTCTGCTTCAGAGGAAAGACCAAACTGGGCATCAGGGGCAGGTCCTGTAGCTACAATGAAGGTGGAAGGAAGACAGAAAATGGAGGGAAAGGTAGACAGTGGAGGGAAGGTAGAAAAGGGAGGGAAGGTAGAGAAGGAAGGAAGGCAGAGAAGGGAGGGAAGGTAGAGAAGGGAGGAAAGGAGGGGAGAGAGGTAAGGGAGGAGAGGGAGAGAAGGGAAGGAAGGCAGGAAAGGCAAAGAATGGGAGAAGGTAGGGAAGGGACGGAAGGGAGGGAAGGCAGAGAATGAGGGGAAGGGAGGGAAGGCAGAGAAGGGAGGGAAGGTAGAGAAGGGAGGGAATTAGAGAATAGAGGAAAGGGAGGGAAGAGAGGGAAGGGAAGGGAGGGAAGGTAGAGAAAGTAGGGAAGGGAGGGAAGGCAGAGAAGGGAGGGAAGGTAGAGAGGGAGTTATAGAGGGAAGGTAGAGAAGGGAGGGAAAGTAGAGAAGGGAGGGAAGGCAGAGAAGGGAGGGAAGGCAGAGAAGGGAGGGAAAGTAGAGAAGGGAGGGAAGGTAGAGAACAGAGGGAAAGCAGAGAAGGCAGGCAGGTAGGAAGGATGTAAGGATAGCAACCCGTTCTCCAACAGTTGTTTTCCATGCTGACAGGTATCCTTGGGAAACAAAGAGAAAGAAGTATGGAATATTCCATCAGTTGGGTGCTCTTGATGAACTTGAGCTGCACAAAATCCTGTCCCTCTGCTGCCTCTCCCATGGTCTGTTACAATGACAATATTAACCCAAATGCTGACATTTTTCAGCTGAAATGTTTGGCTAGGAAGTCCATGTTTTCTTGGAGCCTGGGAATATTCCCTGTATGAACATTTGGAGGGGAAGGACCAAGCGAGCCAATCCTGTCCTCAGTTTTTTTGACTGGTTCTAGTATCATATCCCCAGGAGGCATTTTCCTCCATGATAAGGTAACAGGTTTATTGCTGCCTAAATGTTTTATTTAATCACTGCAAAATCATTTACCAAAGTTAGAAACAATGGCTGGGCAGTGCAGCACTGCAGATTGTACAGCATGTTGGGAGACTGCTCTCCTCTTCTTCCAGTAAGCATCTGGAGCTTACATTAGCTTGGAACTTAAATCTGTGCATCAAGTGAAGAAGAAAGCCCTCTGGGTGGTCACAGATGCATGACCTTGAGCCTTGTGACTCACAACACAGTCTGCATGCAGCAATATTAGACAGCATCTGTCAGGTTTGATTGTTTAAACATTCCTTAGTCACCTCTCCGCCCCTGTTGCACCCCATTGCAAATTAGATATTAAACTGTCCTTTTAAGAGGAACTACTGTTAAAGTTTAAA
This sequence comes from Ramphastos sulfuratus, assembly GCA_013399055.1. Classification (NCBI taxonomy): domain Eukaryota; kingdom Metazoa; phylum Chordata; class Aves; order Piciformes; family Ramphastidae; genus Ramphastos; species Ramphastos sulfuratus. The sequence goes on from WBNM01012227.1 coordinate 11,375, forward strand.
TAAACTTTACAGAATCATACAATGGTAAGGTTGGAAGGGCCCTCAAAGATCATCTAGTTCCAACCCCCTGCCATAGGCAGGGACACCTCCCACTAGTACAGCTCACTCAAGGCCTCCTCCAACCTGGTCTTGAACACCTCCAGGGAGGGAGCAGCCACAACCTCCCTGGGCAGCCTGTGCCAGTGCCTCACCACCCTCACTGCAAACAACTTCTTCATAACATCCATTGTGCTTCTTTTCAATATTTATTGTGCTTCTTTTTACAACTGAAACAACTATAATGAGAAAAAGAATTAATGTCTGGTGCACCTCAACTTGGATTCCTGGTCACTGTGTCAGGGACAATTTTTACCAGAATAATTAGAACCTGCAGAGCAGATTTCTCCTCAAGGAAAATATAACCAGTAACCACCTTGAGCCAGCTCTCCTCTAATATCAGCACAATCCCCGCTGTAATATCTGCAATGGAAGTTGCATCAATGGCACAGAAGAATGTTTGACATATATAGAACACAGATAAATGGCTTTTTGTAAGGTAAAGGTGTTTACCCTGTCAGAACTCACAACCACGCAATTGGAGTCAGGCAGTTGTCAGAGTTCCTGTTAGCAGCTGAGAGAAGCATGCAAGTTTTGACATTTCAGTCATCTGCTAATTAAAAGAACTTCCCCATCCTTCAGACTTTGGGGGTGGTTTTGGTTGTTGATTTTTTTTCCACCCAAGAGTGAGTCGATTCGTTCTCATTATAACTGCCATTAATCATTTCCTGGGCTCACTGAGCCCTGTCAGTACCTCTGGCCAACAGCATGCAATGACCACATGGCCAATATCCCAGCTAGTGAATTTGTCCCTTTAGGGAGATGAGGAGGTACTGCCATGGAGCTGGCTTGGCTGAAGGCTCTTCAGCAGGAGCCTGCAGTGGAATGCAAGCTGAGGTGGTCTGCTCATAGCAGAGTGCAGGAACTTCTTTCTTCTCCCAGACCTGCTGCTGTCTGCTGCTTTTGCTCCTGAAGAGGAACCTACAGGTTGATCAAATCACTAATTAAATAATAGATGGACTGGAGCAAACTATTTACATGAGTAATTTGAGCTGGCAAGTAACCTCTCCCCTTTTCTTTCTCGAATTTTCCAGGATGGATTCAGAATTCTCTTGATAAGAAACACAGCATTCAAACAACAATGCTGAACAGTTTCTGCCAGTAATTGTATTCTAGATTCCTGAAGAACCTAATTTTTCACAAAACTGACTTGTAAATACCTCCTGCCTGAAGCTTTGCCCCATGTGTAGATTACCACAAAAAAAGGTCAGGTACCCAACATTAATTCTTTTTGAGTTAGAATTAAAATGTTTTGTTTGTCTGTCCTTGCTTGCTGACAATTTCATCCACAGAAATGCTCACACAAGAGGCCTGCAATTGGCAGAAGTTTTTGGGGGTCACTTGTATGAGGTTTAATAATGTCAGCTGCCAGGTCCAGGGCTTGGCTAGCAATAACCCCAAGAACACACCAGGCTTGGGACACAGTGGCTGGAAAGTGCTCAGCAGAGAAAGACCTGGGGAGTGCTGAGTGATAGCCAGTTAACATGGGCCAGAGTGTGCCCAGGTGGCCAAGAAGGCCACCAGCATCCTGGCCTGGATTAGCAATGGTGTGGCCAGCAGGAGCAGGGCAGTGAATGTCCCCCTGTACTCAGCACTGCTGAGGCCACATCTTGAGTCCTGGCTTCAGTTTTGGGGCCCTCACTACAAGGAGGGCATTGAGGGGCTGGAGCAGGTCCAGAGAAGGCAACAAAGATGGTGAAGGGTATGGAGAAGAGGGTTGGGGAGGAGCAGCTGAGAGAGCTGGAGGTGTTTAGTCTGAAGGAGGGGGAAGAGAGACTTCATTGCTCTCTACAGCTCCCTGAAAGGAGGCTGAAGCAAGCAGTGTGTTGGTGTCTTCTCCCTAGATATATCAAGGGATAGGATGAGAGGAAATGGTCTCAGGTTGCAGCAGGTGAGGCCTGGGTTGGATGTGAGAAGAAATTTTAGCTGATTCTTCAAAAGGCTGGAAGAAGCTCCCTAGTGATACAGTTGAATCTCCATCCTTGGAGGTGTTAAAGAGACTGAGATGTGGTACTGAGAAACATGGTTTAGCAGCAGGCTTGCAGAGCTAGATAATAGTTGAACTGGATGAACTGAAAGTCTTTCAAGCAGATCCTATGATTTGTTAACTAGCCAAAACTAAAATACTTCTAAAAAATTGCATTCATCAGCTTGTAAGAAAGTGTGGAGTGTTGTGTTGATCAGATTTGTTGATCTTCAGCCATAGATTTGCTCTTTTTGTTTTCCCACCAGAGTGCCTTAGGAGATGAGGGTGTTGGAGTATGTGCTAACAGTATCCAGCTTTGTTCAAGGCCGTACAGATCATTCTATTATCCAGGAATTCTGACTAATAAATCCTGTTTCCACAAGGATACAATAATTAACACTTCTGTCTATTCCAGCTCTCATTCTCCCTGATTACCCTGTGGGAAATGTTGGTCTGGTTTCAGCCAATTGTCACGATCCAAAAGGAACCATCACTGGGAAAAACAAAGGCATCCTCTTGAAACCAGTAAAAGATGCTTCCACAAATTACATCATCTGCATGAAGTTGCTCAATGTGCTGCTTCACTTCAACAGCATGCCCCAGCCACCTGGGCTAGGAGAGGAAATGCAATGACATAGACATCAGAAGGCAGTCCTTGCACATTGTTCTTCATGCTTAGAAAGCAGACTCTTTAGTGCAGCTCAAGGTGTTTGCGAGGCAATCAGGTCCAGTCAGCAGGGGGTTATGAAGAGCAGGCCCTGCCTGCCTGATCTGATCTCCTTCCACTATAAGGTGACCCACCTAGTGGATGAAGGAAGTGCTGTGGACGTCGTCTACCTGGACTTTAGTAAAGCCTTTGACACTGTCTCCCACACCATTCTCCTTCAGAAGCTCCTGGCACAGGGCTTGAGTAAGTGCATTCTGCTCTGGGTTGAAAACTGGCTGGATGGCTGGGCTCAAAGAGTGGTGGGAAATGGAGTTAAGCCTGTCTGGCATCCAGTTACTGGTGGCATTCCCCAGGGTTCAGTACTGGGACCTGTCTTTATCAGTCTCTTTATCAATGATCTGGATAAGGGCATTGAGGTACCCTTAGTAAGTTTGTAGATGACACCAACTGAGTGCCTGTGTTGATCTGCTAGAGGATAGAGAAGCTTTGCAGCAAGGCCTGGACAGGCGAGAGCTGTGTGCCAAGGCTCATTGGATGACATTTAACAGGGCTAAGTGCCAGGTCCTGCACCTGGGTCACAACAAGCCCATGGGAGCTACAGACTTGGAAATGTGTGGTTGGAAAGCTGCAACTGTGAGACCTGGGGGTGTTGTTTGGCTGAACATGAGGCAGCAGTGTCCAGGTGGCCAAGAAGGGCAATGGCATTCTGGCTTGTGTCAGAAGCATGGTGGGCAGCAGGGACAGGAGGGGATCATCCTCCTGTGCTCGGCACTGGGGAGGCCACATCTCGAATGCTGTGTTCAGCTCTGGGCCCTTCACTCCAAGAAGGACGATGAGGAGCTGGAGCCTGTCCAGAGCAGGGCAGTGAGGCTGGAGAAGGGCCTGGAGCAGCTGGTCTGTGAGGAGGGGCTGAGGGATCTGGGGGTGTTCAGGCTGGAGAAGAGGAGGCTGAGGGCAAATCTCATTGCTCTCTGTAGCTCCCTGCAGGGAGGTTGCAGTGAGGAGAAGGTAGCCTCTGCTCCTTGGTGGCAGGAGACAGGAGCAGAGGAAATGGTTCCAAGCTGCCCCAGGGGAAGTTCAGGCTGGATGCTAGGAAATATTTCTTCCCAGGGAGGGTTCTCAGACACTGAAATGGTCTGCCCAGGGCAGTGCTGGAGTCTCCATCCCCGGAGGTGTTCCAGCAGCCTGTGGAGCTGGAGCTTAGGGACGTGGGTTGGTGCGGACCCTGCAGTGCTGGGTCGAGGGTTTGACTGCATGAGCTTAGAGGTCTCTTCCAACCGGATGTGTTCCGTGATTCTGTGAATATTTAACACCAACACATACAGCAGTAAGTCACCCTGCAATGGTTGTAGTGAGGTGGGTATTGTTCTCTTCTCCCTAGTATCANGTGAGACCTGGGGGTGTTGTTTGGCTGAACATGAGGCAGCAGTGTCCAGGTGGCCAAGAAGGGCAATGGCATTCTGGCTTGTGTCAGAAGCATGGTGGGCAGCAGGGACAGGAGGGGATCATCCTCCTGTGCTCGGCACTGGGGAGGCCACATCTCGAATGCTGTGTTCAGCTCTGGGCCCTTCACTCCAAGAAGGACGATGAGGAGCTGGAGCCTGTCCAGAGCAGGGCAGTGAGGCTGGAGAAGGGCCTGGAGCAGCTGGTCTGTGAGGAGGGGCTGAGGGATCTGGGGGTGTTCAGGCTGGAGAAGAGGAGGCTGAGGGCAAATCTCATTGCTCTCTGTAGCTCCCTGCAGGGAGGTTGCAGTGAGGAGAAGGTAGCCTCTGCTCCTTGGTGGCAGGAGACAGGAGCAGAGGAAATGGTTCCAAGCTGCCCCAGGGGAAGTTCAGGCTGGATGCTAGGAAATATTTCTTCCCAGGGAGGGTTCTCAGACACTGAAATGGTCTGCCCAGGGCAGTGCTGGAGTCTCCATCCCCGGAGGTGTTCCAGCAGCCTGTGGAGCTGGAGCTTAGGGACGTGGGTTGGTGCGGACCCTGCAGTGCTGGGTCGAGGGTTTGACTGCATGAGCTTAGAGGTCTCTTCCAACCGGATGTGTTCCGTGATTCTGTGAATATTTAACACCAACACATACAGCAGTAAGTCACCCTGCAATGGTTGTAGTGAGGTGGGTATTGTTCTCTTCTCCCTAGTATCAAGTGATAGAAGGAGAGGAAATGGCCTGGAATTGTGCCAAGGGAGGGTTAGGCTGGAGATTAGGAAGAATTTCTTTGCTGAAAGAGTGGTCAGGGATTGGAACAGGATGCCCAGGGAGGTGGTGGCTTCACCATCCCTGGAGGTGTTCAAAATGGCACCTGGGGACATGATTTAGTGGTGAAGGTAGTGTTGAGTTGATGGTTGGACTCAATCACCTTAGAGTCCTTTTCAAACTGAAACAATTCCACAAGTCTATGAATGAGTCTTGCACAGGCAGGCAGAAACCAGTGGGCTCCTGTGGAGCCCCTTGCTCTTGAATTCATGGCAGGATCAGGCTATAGATTTTGTTCTGAAGTGGCACCTGGAATATGTAAGGGGTGGGTGCCAGGAGGATGGAGCCAGCCTCTTCTCAGTGATGCCCAGTGACAGCAATGGGTGGAAGTTGAGGCATAGGAGGTTCCATGTGAAACTGAGGAAGAATTTGTTCAGTGTGAGGGTGACAGAGCAGTGGCACAGGCTGCCCAAGGATGTTGTGGAGTCTCCCTGTCTGAAGATATTCAAGAACCATCTGCGTGTGTTCCTGTGTGATCTGCTCTAGGTGATCCTACTCTGGCAGGAGGGCTGGACCAGATGATCTTTTGAGGTCCCTTCCAGCCCCTGATATTCTATGATTCTATGGTTCTATTATTCTATGGTAAACTTGAACAACCTAAGACAAATTTTGTGTCTTTTATGTCTTGTGTCTACTTTGTACTTTTGGGTTTTCTGGGGAAATGGCTCTTCAGTGGGTGTGAAGAGATGCTGCCTATGGAGAAGGGACAGGGCTGGGCTGTTCTGGATCCAGCAGCTGTGCACAGGCGCACGCAGAAGGTACAGTGGAGTTTGTTACAATATTTGTGTTGTACTCTGAAGGGGGGGGGGGGGGAAGACTTTTTGAAATCCAGACAGTCTGAGTTACAGAACTGAAAAACAAGCTGGTGTTATGACAGTTTTGAAATGGGTCTGCTTTTGCCAGCCAGTTATGTGTTTTAGAGGGCCTTTAGCTGATTTATGAAGTTCTTGTCCCAAAACTGGTGTATTGTATTACTTCAATATTTTATTCCTAACCATTTAAAGAGGGTTTGATCTTATATCAACAGTACTCAAAAAATATTAAAATCAAAGAGATTTCTTTTCCAAGAATTTATGCAAAACAAACTCTTATGTTTTTCCTGATCTGGAAGAGAAAAAGGAAAAGGAAAAGGAAAAGGAAAAGGAAAAGGNAAGACAAGATGGAAGGAATTGGGAAGGAAGGGAGGAATGAAGGGAGTAAGAGGGAGGAAGGGAAGCATGTAATTTTCTAGCCCAAACTGCAGATAATTATGGTAGCTACTGCATATTCTAAGAGCACACTAAAGAGTTTCTTTAGATGTAAACTGTTGAAGCCTTACAGCTTTCATGAGAAAGTAGCTTCTGGCCACAGACAAAGTGAACATGAGGACCGGCAGAAGTTAGAAGTGCTACAACTTATCTATTTTTAATGCGCTCGTGTTCGCTGCCGCTGCTGCGAGCGAGTAACTAGAAAGCTTTTCTCTACAGTGGGGCCCTTAACAGCACAGCTGCAGAGTTTTGAGCAGGATGCTGGTGTGTGCCTCGGGTCTTTGCTTCTCCACTCCTTAGCTGTGTGTTCCACGTGGCTTTTACCAGCTCACTGTGGAGTCTCTGTTGACACTTTGTGTGTAAACAAACAACAACAACAAAAAGATTTGGTCTAGAGCAAGGGAATTAAATTCCTTATTATGAAAAATAATTGTTCCAACACGCCCTCGGTTAGAATTGTGGAAAGAATTTCAGGGCTGGATCCCACGAAGGGCAAAGAGGCTCCTGTATTTGTTGACATTACAGCTCTCAGTAGTGCTTGCTGCCTTTAAATACATCTTTGAGTTCCCAGTTCTGAGGCTCTGCCACGATGTATGGGAATGTTCTTGTTTCATTCTTGAGCTTTGGAGAAGATAAAGAAGAGCTGAGTGGCCATTTTCAGTTGCTAATACAAGGAGCTGGAGCATGACAGAAGCTTTCCTGCGTGCTTGGAGCATGTACAGCCTGTGTCACTGTGGTGGCTTGACCCCGGCTGGACGCCAGGCGCCCCCCAAAGCCACTCTGCCATTCCTGTCCTCAGCTGAACACAGGAGGCAAAATACAACAAAAGGCTCCTGGGCTGAGATCAGGACAGGGAGATCACTCATCATGGGCAAAAAAGGCTCAACTTGGGAAAATAATTCAATTTATTACCAATAAAACCAGAGTAGGGCTATTAAAAAATAAGCCTAAATCTTAAAAACATCATCCCCCCACCCCTCTTTTCCTCCTGGATGTCCTGAGCTCGACCAGGATAGGGTTAATTTTCACAAGATGGGAGGAACCGCAGCCAACATAGCCAATGAAAGCAGCCCATGAGAATTTTTGTGGAAGAGAGGGTGAGAGGAGACCTCATCACTCTCTACAACTCCCTGAAAGGAGATTGGAGTGAGGTGGGGGTTGGTGTCTTCTCCCCAGTATCAAGTGATAGGCCAAGAGGAAATGGCTTCAAGTTGTGACAGAAGAGGTCTAGGCTGGAGATTAGGAAAAATGTCTTTACTGAAAGGGTAGTCAGGGATTGGAACAGGTTGCCCAGGGAGGCAGTGGAGTCACCAGGTCACCATCTCTGGAGGTGTTCAAAACCCATGCAGACATGACACTTCAGGCCAGCAGGTTCAGCAGGCAGGGTGGTGCTGGATTGATGGTTGGACTTGATGATCTTAGAGGTCTTCTCCAACCTGAACAATTCTGTGGTTCTGTGACTCTGCCTGTGATTCAACACCAGACTGATGTCCCCCTCCCAGTGTGTCAGGAGGGGTGGTTACTGCCCAGGGAAGCATCTATAGCTCAAGTGAGTGGAGCAGACAGCTGGGCAGGCTGGGCAGCTGTGGCAGTGGGTGCTGGATGGTGAGCACTGGTGCTGTGTATCACTCACTGGATCCATTTTCCCATTAGTGTTGTTTTTCCTCTCTTTGTGTTGTTCTATTCCACTCTCCTTGTCTCAGCCCATGGGGCTTTGCTGGTTTCTCTCAATTCTCCTTCCCATCCTTGCTGAGGGGGAGGAGGAAGTGAGCCACAAGTCCAGAGGCAACCTGATTTCTGATTGTCTCTGCCTCCTCCCCTCCTGCAGCACAGAGAGACAGAGAATGAGGCTTGGGGTCAGTTGATCATGTGTTGTCTCTTCTGCTCATTCCTCCTCAGGGGGATAACTTGTTCCATTCTCTCCTGCTCCATCATAGGGTCCCTCCCAGGGCAGACAATTCTCCATGAACTTCTCCAATATGAGTCCTTCTCACAGGCTGTAGTTCTTCACAGACTGCTCTGGCATCTGTGCCTTCCATGGGATGCAGTCTTTGAGGACCAGGCTGCTCTAGAGTGGGCCTCCCACAGGGCCACAAGTCCTGCCAGCAGAAATGCTCCAGAAAGGGTTCCTCTCCCACAGATCCTACAAGAAGCTTGCTCCAGCATCGGCTTCCCATGCGGTCATAGCCTCCTTTGGGCACCCCCCTGCCTCGGCGTGAGGTCCTCCACAGGCTACACATGAATATAATCTCCACAGGCTGCAGGGAGACAGCCTGCCCCACCATGGGCTTCACCACATGGGCACAGGTGTGCTGTGTGCTCCAGATGCTTCTGCCTCTGCCTGTGCCTCTGCAGAACTTCCTTTGCTCCTGTAGTTGCTTGAACAACCAGGAGGAGATGATCTCATTTGTTAGGATGATCCCATGAGGTGTGCAGAGTGCTCTGCTCAGGGTGGAACTAATAGCAAATGAGGACATTTGTGCCTTCAGACATTCCTAAGGATTGTGTAGCCTGGGAGCACTGGAGAAGGCCCAGGCCCGCAGGTGACAACAATTGGCTCCTGCTGTTCTCTCAGACCAGCTTCCAAGTTCTGTTTTCATGCTGACACATCATGGTCTCATTGCTCAGTACAACACAAATGGAATTAGTTCAGTTTTTTAAATTAGCTGATAAAAAATTAACTATTCAGAGCAAGCCAGAAATGTAATGACAGCAATAATTGCTATTATTCAGTTAGTTAATTACTTTTAACTCAGTGTTTGTTTATCTCCAGGCTGTTTTGTGAACATTACTCAGAACCTCATTGGGGAAAAGTGGACTTCCTGCTCTGGAGGCTTGTGGCTGCATGTGTTTCAGAGCCACAGACACTTTTATTTGTCTTGCTGACAGCATGCCTGTTTTAAATGCAGAGAGTGATCCTAGTGAGCTGGTCCTTCTCTGCTCTGAAAGGGACTCTGGAAAATGGGCACAGCCACAAAGATACTGACCTGTCCTGCAAGGCACATGAAGGACATTCTTCCTTACCAGGAGACCCTGAGGGAACTGGGGCTCTTCAGCTTGGAGAGGAGGAGCCTGAGGGGTGACCTCATGAATGGTTATAAAGATGTGCAGGGTGAGTGCCAGGAGGCTGGAGCCAGGCTCTGCTGGGTGATGCCCAATGACAGCACAGGGGGCAATGGTGGAAGCTGAGGCATAGGAAGTTCCATGGAAGCATAAGGAAGATTTTTTTTTCAGTATGAGGGTGACAGAACCCTGGAACAGGCTGTCCTGTTCAAGACAGATATTCAAGACCTGCCTGGATGAGTTCCTGTGTGATCTGGTCTAGGTGATCCTACTCTGTAGGGAGGTTGGACTGGATGAGCTTTGGAGGTCCCTTCCAGCTCCTGACATTCTGAGATTCTGTGATTCTGTGACATTGGTTTGAGAATGTGAGATAAAAGCAAAAGAATAAAGGCCTTGGGGATGCACAAAAGCCTGTGACAACCATTTCCTTCTGGCCATCTGCTCCAGATTATGCACTGAATTGCAGCCCACCTGGTTTTTTCTTTGCAGAACACATCTTGTTGGCGTTGCACAGAACTGGTCCCATGCTGGAAAACTGGTATGAGGGGTTCTGCCCCAGCCAAAAACTCACTTTGGTTACTGCAGAGGGAGCCTCAGCTGCTGTGATGGGCAGCCTGCTGGAGAGCTGCTTGTTTGCCAGGGCTGGATCCACAGATGACTTGGGAAACCTGGAAAGCCACATGAGAAGAATGCTTGTAGCAGTTCAGCTGGCTTTTGGCCCATGGCTAGAGATGGATTGGACAGGGTGCCACATGATGCTGTAGTGTAAGAGTAGACAGTTGTAGGAATGAAATGGCAACTGGAGTCCCTCAAGGATCAGCACTGGGACCTATCTTGTTCAACATCTTCCAGGCAACATGGACAGTGGCACTGAGGCAGGCTCAGCACCAACCTGTGTGGTGTGCCTAACAGCTGGAGGGAAGGATCCATCCAGAGGCTGCAGAGCTGGGCCCAAGCCAGCCTCATGAGGTTCAACAAGGCCAAGTGCAGGGTTCTGCAGCCAGGTCGGGACAATCTCAAGCACCGATACAGGCTGGGCAGTGCCTGGCTTGAGAGCAACCATGAAGAATAAGGCTTGGGGGTGCTGGTGGATGAGAAGCTCAACATGAGCCAGAAGTGTGCACTTGTAGCCCAGAGAGCAATCAGAGCCTGGGCTGCATCAAGAGCAGTGTGGCCAGCAGAGCAGAAACAGAGATTCTGCCCCTCTGCACCATCTGGTGAGACCCCACTTGGAGTACTGTGCCCAGTTCTGGAGCCCCTGGTACAGGAAAGATCTGGAGGTGCTGGAATGTGTCCAGAGAAGGGCCATGAGGATGATCAAAGAGCTGGAGCAGCTCTGCTGTGAGGACAGGCTGAGAGAGTTGGGGCTGTGCAGTCTGGAGAGAAGAAGGCTCCAAGGAGAACTTATTGTGACCTTCCAGTATCTGAAGGGGGCTACAAGAAAGCTGGGGAGGGACTTTTTAGGGTGCCGGGTAGGGATAAGATGTGGGGGAATGGAGCAAAACTAGAAGTGGGTAGATTCAGATTGGATGTTAGGAAGAAGTTCTTCACCATGAGGGTGGTGAGAGACTGGCACAGGCTGCCCAGGGAGGTGGTGGAAACCTCATCCCTGGAGGGTTTCAAGGCCAGGCTGGATGTGGCTCTGGGCAGCCTGACCTAGTGTGAGGTGTCCCTGCCCGTGGCAGGGGGGTTGAAGCTGGATGATCCTTGAGGTCCCTTCCAGCCCTGACAGGTCTGTGATTCTGTGAAACACATCATGAAGATCTTGCAGAACAGAGCACACAAAGGTGTAAGTCCAGTTCTTCCTGGTCTTCCCCTAGAGCAGACAAATGTGCCACCTGCCCTGTAAAGGTCACCTCCATCCCAGCATTTGAGCAATTGCTTTCAGCACAGCAGGTCCAACCCCTCTGTACAGGAGGATGTGCCTTGCTACACCCTCAAACAGTGATGGAGAAGACAGACAGCCATGTATGAATGGCATCACTAAATTGCAATATCAACTAAAGTCAAAGCAAATATGCTTTTGGGCAAATAAAGGTACTCATAACACTCCCATTTCTCTTCTCCACTGCAACTGTTTGCTGTTGCTTCTCCTGCACTTGTTAGGACATCAGGTTTCACTCCATATTTGCACTCACCTCTTTCTAGAGAGGAAAGATAGTCTAGCAAGGAAAGATATGGAAAACCATCTGAATCCCAAGCACAATCCCAGACTGTGTGGTGAATGGCTG
>WBNM01012228.1:0-12788 GCA_013399055.1 Ramphastos sulfuratus
CAGAACTTGTTCCCAACATCTAACCTAATCTGCCTTTCTCTCATTCCAAACCATTGTCCCTCATCCTGTCCCTGCAGGCCTCTGCAAACAGTCCCTCTGCAGCCTTCTTGTAGCTCCCTTCAGGTACAGGCAGGTCTGCCTAGAGCCTTCTCTTCTCCAGGGTGAACAACCCCAGCTCCCTCAGCCTGTCCTCAGAGCAGAGCAGCTCCAGTCCCCTGATCATCTTTGTGGCTCTCCTCTGGAGACCCTCTCCATCAGGTCCATGTCCTTACTGTGCTGAGGGCTCCAGAGCTGGACACAGCACTGCAGGTGAGGTCTCCCCAGAGCAGAGGCAGAATCTCCTCTTTCCATCTCTGGCTATGCTGCCTTTGATGCAGCCCAGGCTGCCATTGCCCTTCTGGGCCGTAAGTGCCCATTGCTGGCTTACGTGCTGTGTGAACCTTCTTCAAGCTTCTCTCCTACTTACCACCTGTTCCTCCTCCTGTGCAGGGGGCCCCCACGTCCCAGGCCTGCCCCAGTGGCTGGAGAGGCTGAAAACAAAGAGAACCATCATGAGGCCAATGCCATGAGCCAGCAGCCAGCTCGCCGTGGGTACAGGCGCCCTTACAACTACCGACGCCGACCTCGTCCGCCCAGTGCTCCAGCTCAGGATGGGAAAGAGGTAGGCAGGCCCCTGGCAAAGCCATGGAGAGACCTGATCTGGGTGGGGTGAACACTCAAGACCACTTTTTGTGTGGGAGTTTGAGCAAATAATTGTTGGTGTGCTGGAGGAATGGCTAAGTCCAAAGTGCTAACGGTTGGAGGTAGTTGGCTTCGTTGTCTGTTCCTTGTGACCTTTTTTGAGCATGGATGGGCAGTGGGATAGGGACTGCATCTGCATTGTCCTTAACTGGGGTCAGACTAACTAATTGTGTTTGAAGTGGAGAAGACCAGTTGTGGTTCCCAGCTTCCTCAGATCTTAATTGTAAGTGAGAAGCTCTAGAGAAGATGACTTAACTAAGTGGATTCAGGGAGCTGTTTGTTAGCACAAGCCTGATGAGGCAAAACTTCTTCACCCTGTATCTGCTTGAGGTGGTCCCCTGACAGAACCTGCTGGGCAGTTCTTAAGCTTCGGTGTACTTCCTGGAGTTTGGTATTTTTTCACAATTCATCTTCCTTAACTGTTTTAACACCTGAGTTATGCTGGCCCCACCACTGGGCAGAGGAAGGGTCTGGAGCTCAGCCTTTACCTGTAATAAAGGTTTCTTGTGTCTCAGACAAAGGTAACTGAAACACCTGCTGAAAATCCTGCTCCAGTGACTGAGCAGAGTGGTGCTGAGTAATGCCCGGCTCCTCAGGCACCTTTACCATCCCTCAGGTAAGGAACAGATACTTCCTGTTCTCCAGATGAATCACAGAGTGGTGGGGGCTGGAAGGGACCTCCTGAGATTGAGTCCAACCACACTGCCAGAGCAGGAGCACCCAAAGTAAATGACACAGGGACAAGCCCAGGCAGGTTTGCGATGCCTCCAGAGATGGAGACTCCACAACCTCTCTGGGCAGCCTGCTCCAGTGCCCTGCCACCCTCAAGGGGGAAAACTTTCCTTCATGTTTGGAACCTCCTGTGTTCCAGTTTGTGTCCCCTGCCCCTTGTCCTGTCACTGGACACCACTCTGGACTCTGCCACATGCCCTTATGTATGGCTAATACTTGTGGTGGCACCAGGGAGGGCTCTACTGCCAAACAGAGAAGTGTCTGCTGCTTTCCTCTTCCTTCTCCTCTCTGCCTCTGTGCTTGTGTGTGTGTGTGGCAAAGTACATTTTGCTTTAGAAATCTGAATTTTGAGGAAGGTTTCTCTGCTTTCTTTAGCAACAGCATCTGTTAAAGTTTTGCTGTGGGGAGTTTTGCTGTGCTGTTCTCAGCTTGTGCACACAATAACCCAGTCATGCTTATGCTGGCCTTAAGGTAACTTTTCCAGCTGACATCTCATCTCTTCTTGGCAAAAAAAAAAAAGGAAACTTAAAATCATTTTTTAATCTTTTTCTTTTTTTTCTTAATTTGGCTCTTCAACAGGTGTCCTAAAACACAACTCAAAAGTAACACCAAAGAAATACAGAAGCAATAAATTGTCAGCAGTGATGATGAAAGCAAAGTTGGTTTTTTTGTTGTTTTTTCTGAAACATGGAAACTTAACACAAATGAAAAACTGACCAGCAGCTGAGATCCAGGGAACGCCTGCAAGAGAGATGCATGGAGAGAGGGAAAAGAGTGTGGTTCAGCAAGAGCAACCTCCCTTCTGTCAACAGCAACTCTGGGGGTGTGGGGAGGGTTGGGTTTGGTTTTGTTGTTTTTTTTTTTCAGAATTTCTTTTTTTTCACTAGTATTGAATTTTTCAATTTTTCTTTTTGGTATCAAACTGAAAAGGGAAAACAAAAACCCAACCAAAGAACTGAAAATGAAATCAAATGCTTTTTTTTTTTCTTAATTATTGGATGCTGGTGCTAAACCTCCCAGGTGTGGTGAGTTTTTGGGGTTGGTTTTTTTTTTTTGTGCCAGTCCTGTCCACTGCAGGACAGAGGGAGGAGAAACTTCTGCTTTCCTTGGTAAGATCTCTTTGAAACTGTGCAGCATGGGTGACGTTCCTCACAAATAAAAGTGATTTCAACTACCCAAAAAGATCTGCTTTAGTATGTGGGGAGGGGTGTGTGTATGTGTGTTTTAAAATAATTCATTGTTTTAATTTTGCTGCTTGAGCATTTCAGTGTGAAAATAACTACCTCTTCAGTATGGATATTGCAGTAACTTGTCTCAACCAGTGCTGGATGGTACCTGTGTGCATGGCTAGGTTAGGTGGGTCTGCTACAAAACAGCTTCTGCAAACAAGTTCTACAACACCTACACTGTCTCCTCTGCTCTTCTGGTTCAAATGGCCTTAATGGTGGGTGGTGGTTTAATGTTTTGTTGTTTGTTTGTGTGGATTAGGAACAAACCACAGTTTGTTCTGGTTTTTTTTCCTGTTACCATATGAACAGCCAGCTGAAGATGAGCCAGTGTGTGCCCAGGTGGCCTGGATCAGCAAGAGTGTGAGCAGCAGGACCAAGGCAGGGATTGTGCCCCTGTACTCAGCACTGGTGAGGCCACACCCTGAGCACTGGGTTCAGTTTTGGGCCGTCACTACAAGAAGGACATGAAGGGACTGGAGGTGATCCAGAGAAGGGCAACAAAGCTGGTGAAGGGTCTGGAGAACAGGGCTGGTGAGGAGCAGATGAAGAAACTGGGGTGGTTTAGTTTGGAGAAGAGGCAGCTAAGGGAAGACCTTACTGCTCTCTACAACTGGAGTGAGGTATTGGTCTCTTCTCCCTAGTAACAAGTGGTAGGAAGAGAGGAAATAGCCTCAAGTTGTACCAGGGAAGATTTTTGGTTGGATTTTAGAAACTTCTTCAGCAAAAAGGTTCTCAGACTGGAACAGGCTCTCCAAGGAGGCATCTTTATCCTTGGAGGTGTTTAAAAGAGGCAGAGTTGTAGTGCCGAGGGACATGGTTTAGCACCAGCCTTGGCAGAGTCAGAATGGTTGGACTCGATGATCTCGAAGGGCTTTTCCAACCGAAAACGGCAGAGGTCTGGGCCGATGGGGGATTTGGAGATGTCCCAGTTGGAAGCTGCGTGAGCACTAGATGGGGCTCTCCCCCCTTTCTTCTGTTTACGTGACAGGAAATCAAAGGGCTTTGCTGCTACAAGCCTGAGGCATTCAGCTGGGCTGGAACGTGTTGTATGGGAGCTTTGCTTCACCTATCTCACCAATCCCCACAGACTTTGTGTAAAGACTGGGAGGGAAACCCACAACAGCTAAACCGAACACAGATTATTTCAGTGGGAAAGGCACAGTCCTATTTTGCTGTATGGTCTTCCCAAGGACTATACACTTGGCTACTTCTGCTCTGGCTGTCTTCACAGGAGGAAGACTATCTTGAGGCACAAGGAGCCTTCTCAGCCAGCCAAGTTCCCCAGACAGAGTCCTGTTCTCCCAGCCCTCTGTTCTCTCTTCCCAGCATATTTTCCTAATCCTTACCACTGTTTGAACAGCTCCGTGAGTCTGATCTGGGTTCCTTTAGCTGGGAGCAGAGCAGCCTGAGGGGTGACCTCAGTCATGGCTATCAAGATGTGCAGGGCAGTGCCAGGAGGACAGAGCCAGGCCTCTGCTCAGGGGTGTCCAATGACAGGACAAGGGGCAGTGGATGCAAGCTGGAGCAGAGGAGGTTCCATGGGAACAGAAAGAGAAACTTTTTCACTGTGAGGGTGCCAGAGCACTGGAACAGTCTGCAGGGAGAGGTGGTGGGGTCTCCTTTTCTGGAGACATTCCAAACCTCCACAGATGTGTTCCTGTGTGGCCTACTCTAGGTGATCCTGCTCTGACCAGGGGGTTGGATTGGATGATCTTTGGAGATCACTTCCAACCTCTATCATTCTCTGATTCTGGTAATTTTCACCTTGATGGGATAAACATTCTGCTGTGAATCCAGACCAGCCACTTTAAAGTAAGATGTAGTCTGAAAATTAGAAAACTTTTGACAGGTGTGATTTAAATCATTAAATGCATTTCCAGAGATGGACAGGTTCTTCCTAGCTATGTGGTGCTTGCTTTCTAGTGAAAAGACTAATCTTAACAAAAGGGGAAGATCCTTCTCAAAACTTGCACTGACTTCCAGCTCAGCTGAAACATTCAGTGGTGCTCTTAAGTCACATCTTGACTACAAAAGTAGGGGGTTCATTTTCTTCTTTAATATTGTGCAGTAGGAGCATACAGAGGAGAAAAGCAGATTTGCTAACACAGTTAATGAGTTCTGCAGCAACCCCACAGCCTCCTCCACACACAGCACAAGCTGTAAAGAGCTCTTCAAAGAGGCATCCTGCCCTCAGAGGGTATGAGAACAACCACCTGGGAAATGCAGGACAAAGAAACAGTTACAAATCCAAGTAAACAAAATGAAACAACAACAGATGAGCTACCTGAACACAGTTCTGTAACTAAACACCTACACTGGCAATCTCATGTCAAATTAACTCAAATTAGAGTTTCCACTTGGTTTTTATTTGGGAAAACAGGGTCATTCTTTGGTTTTCCTTGGAAGGCAGGTGCTGGTGTGATAGTCCACTACCTCCCCCTTGCTCCCTCCCTTTCTTTAAGTGTCAAAGAACTCCATGACTATTGACAGTGAGACTTTTTTTTTCCAGAAGGCATGTAAAGTGTGCATTCACACAGAGCACAATAAACAGACCCACACTCCTACCTTTTACCTTTACATATATATGTGGGGTTAATGTCATGTACACACATTAGTAGTTCTTAGCAAGGTGAAACTCCCACAGCTGGAAAAACAAGGAGACTGGAGTGGTTTTCCCAAGGGATGGATATATCCACTTCATTCCTCCTTTTGCTCTTCTCCTTTAGATTTATTTAGCACTTCTTGCTATTTCTTCTCTATCTCTTCTTTGCAACTCAGAAAGGCATCTTCTAAACACCTCATGGAGCTGGCCAGGTCTGGGTTGGTACGTATGACCACCATGTCATATGCCATCCAGGTTGCCTGCACTACAGAACCCAATGAATAATTTAGCCAAAGTTTCTGGCTTAGAAGAAACTTATTCAATAAAGGACAGGAATAATCAGTTCAGATTTTGTGTCAGAGAAGGCTTGCTGTAACCTAAGGTGGAAACTGCCCACAGTAACAAGATACTATAAAAGACTGTTCAGTATTCTCTATAAAGGCCTCAAAGCACTTGAGCCTAGAACTATGCTGGGGTGTAAATTACAAAAGCAAGACAGACACAACCTAAAAAGTTACAGTAAAAAAGGTCATCAAAAAGACAGGTTCTGCAGACTGTTTTAAACACAAATCACAGTATCACAGTATAAGCAAGGTTGGAAGAGACCTCAAAGATCATCAAGACCATGGCACCAAGTGCCACGTCCAACCCCGCCTTGAACACCTCCAGGGACGGTGACTCCACCCCCTCCCTGGGCAGCCCATTCCAGTGGGGAATGACTCTCTCAGTGAAGAACTTTCTCCTCACCTCAAGCCTAAACTTCTCCTGGCACAGCTTGAGACTGTGGCCTCTTGTTCTGGTGCTGGTTACCTGAGTGAGGAAAGCAACCTCCTGCTGGCCACAACCACCCTTCAGGTAGTTGTAGACAGCAATAAGGTCTCCCCTGAGCCTTCTCTTCACCAGGCTAAACAACCCCAGCTCCCTCAGCCTCTCCTCATAGGGCTTGTGCTCGAGGCCTCTCACCAAATGAAACAACAAATCCTCTCTTTAGAGCAGTCAAGGGGCTTGTGTTAGGTGAGGAGTAGTAAAATCAAGGAGGTTGCAGCATAGATCTGTGGAAGTTTACAGCAACTCTATTAGACAACTCTATCATGACTAAAAGGGAAGTACCTGTTAGGTTTTCCATTTCCTCCAGAAGTTGTTCTAAGACCCTGTTCAGGTCCTCCATGATCTTTACCATGTTATCATAGTTTCCTTCCTGAAGTTCTGACTCAGCCATCTACAAGGAAACCAGGAATTTTCCTTGGAACAGAATTAATCACAGCTGGGCTAAATTAGCATTGCATTAAATGCCATCCCCGCCCATACCCCCCCACCAACCCCATCATTTACATAAACATGCAATTTGCATGTGAACTCATTAAGAACATGACCTTGAAGGTCATAATCCCCCGAGGGGAAGCTGCAATTTCCATGGCTTTCAATCCATTTGGAAATGGGTTTAAGCAAAAGGAATCAACACGCCACAATGTTTGTGCCAAATAAAGATTTTTTTTTTATCGGTAATAAGATCAATGTCAAACCCCTCATTAGAAAATACTCTGTTATTGTGCTCATTTTCCTCAAGCTTTTCTCCCAGATACTCCGACCTAGGGCAGTTCCTGTGCGAGCTGTCAAGGCTGCAGTTGCACCTGGTGTTTCGGGCTGGCTGCAGCTGGCTAACGACGTACACTGAAGCTCCGTCACCATCCGAGTAGCTCAGTGCTTAGTATTTACTAACGTTCGCTTAAGTTATAGGCAGTTATCTTTGCTCGGGGCAACAGTAAAAGAGTTGGAGGCCAAATTGACGCAATTAAAAAAATTCAGAACCCTACTATCAACCGGCCCGGGCCAACCTGCGCCGAAGGCTGCTTGAGGAGCTGCTCCCCGAGTAGGTAACCACCCTCGGCCCGCCCCGCTCCCTCCCGAGGGCACGGCCCTCTTCCCGTTCCCGCCTCCCGCCCCACTCTCTCCCGAGGGCAAGGCTCTCTGCCTGTTCCCCCACCTCGTCCCCTTCCCGCCCCTCGGCCCTCTCCCGAAGCCAAGGCCCTCTCCCCGCTCCCGCCTCCTGCCCCGCTCCCTCCCGAAGGCAAGGCCCTTAGCCCGTTCCCCCCCTCCTCCGCCCTGTCTCTCCCGAGACCAAGGCCCTCGGCCCGTTCCTGCCCATCAGGGCTGTGTCCGACGGCGCTCGCCCCCCCGCGCATTTGCGGGGCCCTGCTCGCTTCCCCCCTCCCGGCCCCGCGGGCAGTGCAGGGGGCGGCCCCGGGACGCCGGGAAAAGGGCACCGCGCTGGGCTCTCGGTCCTAACCTGCCCGCTCGGCCCGCAAGGGCAGCGCGTCGGGTTAGTGTTTGACGAAAAGAAGCGCTCGGGTGAGGAGTTCCGCGGCCCAATGACTGTAAGAGGCACCGGTTGTGCCCCAAGCCCTGCGGCTCTGCTCCTTACTGTGCCTCGGCCTCAGTACCTCCCATCTCGCTCCTTCCGGGGCACCGGCAGTCGGCTCGGGGCCGCGGCACGCCGGGCCCTTCGCCAGCCAGGCCGCGGGCTGTAGGGCAACAGCTGGTCCCATACCTGCTCCGGAGGTGAGCGATGGGAGGTAACTCCTTCCCCTGCCCCTGCCCCCTTTGGCTGTTCCCTGCTGAGGTTGCAGCCCTCAAGGTTCAACGGGGCAAACAGTGACCTAGTAAAGATGTCCCGAGCCTATGGCACAGAGGTGGCCTTGAGGCTCCCTTCCAACCCAAACTCTTTTGTCAGTCTGTGATAAAATCGGAGGTGTTTGCAGAACTTGGCAAAGAAGGGTTTGGCATCTATTGGAGTGGGTCCAGAGNATTCCGGGGAGCCTGTTGCTGTGGTCGAGAACCCTTCCAGGGAAGGTGGTAATCCAGCTTCCAGACAAAGTGAAGTAATTATTCACCCATGAATGCTGTGGAAATTAGCACAGAGCATCATGTTGCTTAAGGTTTTCCAGAGATTCAAAAGGAGTTCAGCAAAATCCTTCAAGGCATAGGAAACCAAAAGTTCTGTTTAGCTCAATAAATCCTTGACCCCACAGGAGGTGGGTGAAGTGTTAAGGGAAGTAGTGATGACTGTCCTGAGAGTCTTTAATTTCCCTAGACACTTGTACTGCCAGCCTTGAGGTGTAGAAATAAGCTGATGGATCCTCATTTTGAGGTGGCACCACCATTTTTTAGGTAACCTCAGCTCCTAAATTCTGTGCCTCTAAGCTGTCTCCTGAATGCTGCCTCCCTGCTGTCCACATGTGTCTGTGTGGCTAGGAGGTGAGTCTTTGCTCTGGTGGTGTTGCTTCATTATTCTGTGGATACCTGGGCAGCAAATACCCTGTGTTTATGGGTGGAATGCCAATAGCTTAGTGGCCACCTTGCTGACATGTTACAATAAATTTGCCACTGCCAGTGCCACTGGCAGATGGGAGCATGTCTTGTTTCAACATGTCTTGGTTTATTTGTGCTTTGCTTTCTGCTGTAAGTAGGACACAGCAGTGTGTTAGAGGGTAAACTACAGGTGTACAGGTCTTTGTCAGCAACATGGACAGTGGCATTGAGGCACCCTCAGCAAGTTTGTGGGTGACACCAAGCTGTGTGGCCTGGTTGGCATGCTGGAGGGAACAGATCCATCACAGGGATTTAGATAGGCTGCAGACTTGGGCCCGAGCCTTGTTGAAGTTCAGCAAGGCCAAATGCAAGGTCCTGCACCTGGGTCAGGGCAATCACAAGCACACATCAAGGCTGGGTGAGGAGTGACTTGAGAGCAGTCTGGAGCAGAGGACTTGGAACGCTGGAGCAGGCTGCCCAGATGGTTGTGGAGTCTCCTTCTCTGGAGACTTTTTAAACACACCTGAATGCATTCCTGTGCAACCTGCTCTGGGTGAACCTGCTCTGGCAGGAGGATTGGACTAGATGGATCTCCAGAGGTCCCTTCCAGCCCCTGACAGTCTGTGACCTGTCTCTCCTGGTTTCTTGGTTGATGAAAGTCCACATCACAGAGCAGTTTCACCAGTGCTATTTCGCTCACTTCTGACGGTCTCTGTGGAGAGACCACGCAATGGAGGAAGCCACTCCTGGCTTTCACCATGTTGCACACCTGCACAGAAAATGCCATCTGGAAGAATGATCCCAGAGAGTTTAGGGTATAGAAATATACTGAGGTGCAGTCTTTCTTACAGAGAAATTAATTGCTGTGTTTCAGTATCCAGAACCATTGCCCTCACCACAACTAACATTTTCAGACAGCAACATAATCTGTGCAGCACCAAAGTGTTAATTGGAGTGGGTAAGCTTTACTCAAGGAGTTGGCAGATCATCTTCCACATCTTCCCCACAGCACCTGTCCTGCCTTGTTGACTGTGAAATGAACTTTGTCTCTCAAGGATAGGTCTGGTGTTGCTTCCTCTTGTAACACAAGTGCCTCAAACTCATGAAGTAGGTGAGCAAATAACCTTGTGTGACTCAATTAACCAGGAGCCAGGAATTTGAAACTCTCTAACAGTGACAGAGGGGGGCAGGCCAACAGCTAGGACTCACATATGTGGCTTGGGTGGGAAAGAAGGCTCCAGAACTGAAAAGCTGGGAACTGAAGTGCCATGAAGATCATGCCATGCAGCCTCTGAGGGTACTAGCAGTTCACAGTGGTGACCCCAGAGCCATCATAGCAGTAACTGGTCAGAGTGCAACTTCAAGAATATTATCCAGACTGGCTGGGAAGCTCCGGATGGATTTCGAAGGGGTTTTGTACATGAAGGTCATTGGCAGGGCTGTGTGAGAGCTCCAGGCTGGACTTGTGGCAGGAAAGGGCAGAGGAGAATTGATGGCAGGGCTGGAAAATGCTGGCAGAGTGCAAGGACAGCTGGAGCAGGAGGGATATGAGTGAGCAAAGCAGAAGGTGAAAACAGCCTCTGTTGCTGCTGTTGCCTGTTGGTATTATTAATCTTTTCCCTTTCTCTTCACTTCAGATCGTGTTCCTGACAGAAGTCTTACATTGCTTCTGGGCTCTTGCAAGTTTGATACAGATTTCTGCGCCAAGAACTTGTTTTTTCTGAGCATGACCGACCCTATAGTCTGAAGTGTATGATCTCTGTTAGCCTATCCCTCTCCATCTGTGTTTGCCTGCCTTTCAAATTCCACTCCGGGTCCCCGCCCGAGGACTCTTTGCTCTTGCCTTGTCTCTGTCATCAGCCGGTGAGCAGCTGGTGTATGGAAGCCAGGCAGACCCGTTTTACAAGTGTGTGCTGACCTGTCAGCTCACGTGTTGGGACCTACACTCAAGTGATTGCCCTGGGGAGACAGCTGAGAAGACCTTGAGGAGTAAAGAGTTGAAACCAGGCAGGTCTGGGGCAGGAAAACCAGCGGGGAGGAACTTAAGCATAAAAATTACAACCACACAAGACCTTATCAGAAGTGGCCTCAGACAAACTGGGAACCTGCAGCAGGCAAGCTTGAGGAACAGCCTACCGCAGGGCAAGAGAAGTGGTGCAACTCAGGTAAGGGAGAGAAAGCACTGCTGGAACATTAGCCTGGCAATATTAACTTTGTTAAGGACTTCTATTAACACAAAGGTGCCCCAAAGTAGGATATTGCTGTGCTGTAAAGTCTGCATGCTTATGTATGTACAGAGAGACATCTGTGCCTGTGTTTGCTGCTTGTACTGAAGTTAGTGCTAGCCGTAAATTTCCATGCTCATAATGTTGTTTGGGGAGGGGGCTTGAGAAGGACCAAAAAAAAAAAAAAGAGATTACCTTGGTATGCAGATTGATTTAAATGAAATCACTTCTTAAACAGGAGGAAAAAACAAAGGAATAAGTTTCTTATAAACTTAGTCTCCAAAACAACATGTCTGTGTCTGTGCATGTGTATGCAAATACCTTCACTCCGTGGTTAGCTAATAGATGCCTGGGGCTGGATTCAGAACTAATTAGCATCTGATTTCCATCGTTGTTGATTGGTTTTAAGGAGGCTAACTGTAAAACAAAGTGGTGCAGCCACCTTCATTTTTGTCTGTGTGTATCTGTTTGTATATGTCTGTGTGTGTGTGCATGCACCTGAGCTGCTGGTTAAATTATAAACAAAATCTATGTGAAATTCAACAATAGACATCCAAAAGTTTGGAAATTGTGACCCTAAAGTTGTGTATAGAGCTTCAGAATCACACAGAATCACAGTGTGTTAAGGGTTGGAAGGGACCTCCAAAGGTCATCCAGTCCAACCCCCCTGCTAGAGCAGCATCACCTAGGGCAGGTCAACACAGAAACACATCCAGGTCTGTCTGGAATGTCTCCAGAGAAGGAGGCTCCACAATCTCTCTGGGCAGCCTGCTCCAGGGCTCTGCCACCCTCACAGGGAAAAAGTTTCTCCTTATGTTCCCATGAAAGTTCCTTTGCTCCAGCTTGCACCCACTGCCCCTTGTCCTGTCATTGGACATCCCTGGGCAGAGCCTGGCTCTATCCTCCTGGCACTGCCCTGCACATCTTGATAAACGTGACTGAGGTCACCCCTCAGGCTGCTCTGCTCCCAGCTAAAGAGCCCCAGCTCCCTCAGCCTGTGCTCAGCAGGGAGATGTTCCACTGACTTCAGCATCTTCAGCTCCTTTTCCTTGTAGCCATGCATTTGTGCAAGCAGAGGAGGTTCCACATGAACATAAGGAGAAGCTTTCTCACTCTGAGGTTGCCAGAGCCTTGGAGCAGGCTGCCCAGAGAGGTTATGGAGTCGCCTGCTCTGGAGACATTTCACACGCATCTGGATGTGTTCCTGTGTGACCTGCTCTAGGTGATCCTGCTCTAGCAGAAGAGTTGGACTGAATGATCTTTGGAGGTCCCTTCCAACCCCTAACATTCTGTGATGCTGTGATTTTGACTACACCAAAGGAAGTCATGGATGGAAGTGTGCTGCTGTCCTCTAGACAAGATTGCAAGCAGCCTGCTCACTTAGGACTTCAGGTTAAGGTGTTCTTCACTTCCTAAAAATCATTTTAATTTGTGTTTTGCAGATTGCCTGTGAGGAATTAGTTTGCATGGCCTTAATTCAGAGAGTAGTTTGCTATAAATTCAGTAGTCCCTGTCTGCATCAGACAAAATCTTTTTCTCTCCCTCACCATTTAGTTGCTGTGGCATTTCACACTGCTGTACTTCCTCACACTGCACAAATGAATTTTTTTATGTGAGATGAAGCAAAACTCAGCACCATGAGAACTTGCATATCTCCACTGATGTGGTGCCAGTTTGGACTAACCTTGTCAGCAGCAGTGCAGAGTCTTCCTGACTTATTTCTCAGTGCAGTAGTGGCTGCTGACTCTGCCAGGTTTTTTTCTGCCCCCTTGAAAAGGACTCAAGTTTGCTCAAAGTAATTCACCTGCTCACATAGCAGAATGGGTCTCATTATTTGCTAACTTCTCCATGGTCCAGCTTTTCAGAAGTAGTCAGACTAAATTTTCTTTTATGCCCTTTAATATCCTTCAGTAGCAGCCAGCCAAGGTTTCATAGAATCCCAGAATGGCT
>WBNM01012229.1:0-26686 GCA_013399055.1 Ramphastos sulfuratus
CCTGTCATCACAGCAGAGGTTTCCCAGAACTTGGATCATCTTTGTGGCCTCCTCTGGACCCACTCCATCAGATCCATGTCCTCCTTCTGCTGGGAACACCAGAACTGGAGACATTATTTGAGATGGGGTCTCACAAGAGCACATTAAAGGGGAAGAAACCTCTCTTGCCCTGCTGGCCACACTCCTCTTGATGCAGCCTAAGATACGATTTGCCTTCAGGGCTGTGTAACACATTTTAAACCTGTAAATACTTCTGTGTACTTTCAATCAAGTTAGAAAATTCAGAATTCTTGGTCTACATTAAAATAAAACAAAACAAATCACAGATCTTAAAACCCATCTTAAAATGAACTTCCCATTTTACAGGCAGGGCTAAGCGTAACTAAAGGGAATGAAATATACCAGCAGGTATGAAAGCACAGTGTGGCATCCAGTAAACACTTCCAGGTGAAAAGCTCTACAAATATTGAGGGCTAAAAACTTCAATCATTATTGTCACCCTTCTCCTTAAACACTGCAGTGAGCATTTCCAAGTAAATAAGCAGTAACTCTTCCCTTAGCACAAAACATGCACTTTGAAAGCACACACACTCTCTCTCATTTTTTAATTAAGACTGAATTTTTAACTTCACTAAACCATTAGTGGCAGACTTTGATCAGACCTCAGTTTTCCCAGCCTGGGTGCTGCTTCAGACATCAATAATTCCAATTAAACCAACTCTGAGATATGACTACATCATTTCACTAAGCAATTAAAAATGTGCAACTGAAATAAGTAGAAAATCCTGAAAGAAAAGCCAGGGGACTCATCAAATGTTAATAGTAAGAATAATAATAATAATAAATATATTGCACTTCTGTACCTTCTTTCATCCTGTGATCTCAAAATACTTCTTAAGCATTATGCAATATTACAATACTCTGTAAAAAAAGGTAAAAATACAAAACCAAAACCAAACCAAAGAAAAAGAAAAAAAGAGAAATAAAACCTTTGTTTATTTGGTTATCTGAAAGAAGTTTGATTATTTGAGATGAGGATCCAGTCACCACTGCTTATTCCATAAATAAAACCTCCACTCATTCAAAATCACATTTCATTGAATCATAGAATTGTAGAATGGTTTGGGTTGGAAGGGACCCCCAAAGGTTATCCAGTCCAACCCTCCTGCAGCCAGCAGGGACATCCTCCACTAGAGCAGCTTGCTCGGAGCTGGCCAGCCTGACTGAATATCTCCAGGGATGGGGCCTCAACTACCTCTCTGAGCAAGCTGTTGTAGTGTTCCAGCACCATCATGGGGCAGAATTTGAGGATCTAAATCTGCTCTCCTCTAATCTCAAACCATTGTCCTTTGTCCTCTCCCTGCAGGCCTTTGCAAACAGTCCCTCTACAGCCTTCTTGTAGCTCCCTTCAGGTACTGTCAGGCTGCTATTAGGTGTCCCCAGAGCCTTCTCTTCTCCAGGTTGACCAACACCAGTTCCTTTAGCCTGTCCTCATAGCAGAAGCGCTACTGTCCCCTGATCATCTTCACGTCTCTCCTCTAGACCCTTTCCATCATATCCATATCCTTCTTGTGTTGAGGCCCCCAGAGCTGGTTACAGTACTCCAGTATCCAAACTGGTCTTGTGCCTCTCATATCAATGAATTAATTCAGATAAGATGAATGTAATTATTATTTTTAGCAGCATTCTCACAGTTAAGAGTTTCTCATAACAGCTGATTCTCCTGTTGAATACCACAGGGTAATCTACTCTGTTAAAATGCACTAACCTAATACAACTGCTCTGCAGAAACATACCTGCAGAAGCTGGCACATAAAGCTGGATTTTATTACACTGGAAGGAGCATTCTGTACTTTGTAGAATCTCAGAGAGCTACAGGATCTAAATATTAGTGCTTGGAGTTTCTGGGCAGTTCCAAGGACTCAGTAAATCTCCCTAGATGAGTAAATTGAGGATTAGAAACAACAACTACCTGGGGTTTAATGGTGGTGTTGCTATTGCCTCTGCATTTGCTATTGAGAAGTTCCTCTGCATTTCCACTTATGTGCCAGGGAAGCTTTTTATACTCCAGAAACCTTTAGGAGCTCTTCAGTATACATTTCAGAGAGTATGCAGATGGCTGAGTGAGCATGCAGAATGCAGTCCTTTTACAAAGAGGTTTTATGTGTCTATACCTGTGTATGCTGTCTCCACTTCAGAACTGCAGGAGCAGTGAAAGGAAGGTGAGCTATGGCACACAGGATACCAGGACATCAAGGATCCAAAAAAGTCAGCAGCTCTGAAAAAAATCTATCCTGCATTTGCTTATGCATCTAGAAGGAAGGCTACTTCGTGGGGGAGGGGGAATAAAATCTAAATAGTTGAAAACAGAGCACTTGAACTATCCCTTTAGATATTTATCCTCACTGCCTGTCTACAACTACCTGAAGGGACGTTGTGGAGAAGCTGGTGCTGGTCTCTTCTCATAGGTAGTTGGAGACAACAATGGGGAATGGCCTCAAACTGAGACTGGGGAGGTTTAGATTGGACATTAGGAAAAAGCTTTTCATGGATAGAGTGGTCAGGCACTGGGATGAGCTGCCCAGGGACAGGGGTGGAGTCCCCAACCCTGGATGTGTTTAAGGGTCGTTTGGATGTGGTGCTTAGGGATATGGTTTAAGGTGAATCTTGTAGAGTAGGGTTCTAGGTTGGACTTGGTGATCCTGAGGGGCTTTGCCAACCTGAATGTTTCTGTGATTCTGTGATGTTTCTGTGCACTCTCACCCAAGGACCACACAATCTTTCACTGAAGCCTATAGTTTCCATCATGCACATTAGATCCAGAACAAGGACTGGATGAGGTAAGCTGCTCGAGGCACTATGACAACTGTGACTCATGCTACAACTAAGGACAAAGGCAGTGGTGGAGTGGCCATGATCATCAGAGGCTATGAGCAAGAGAAGAGTTGTAAGGGAAACTTTTCCACAGTAGGAGATATGACCAGCAAATAGTAACAGGCAGTGGGAATTACTCTCAGGGGCACATGAAAGCACCTAATATGTCACAGTCTGCAAGCTTTAAATCACCTGAGAGTCAGTAAGAAAAATGCTTGCTGCCTGACAGTGACTGAGGCTGATGGTTGTTCTACAATAGATGAAGACCAGGAGTTAGTAAAGCACATGACACACCACTGCCAAAGAACCTGAGACCACCAAAACAGAATATAAAATATCTGCCTTTCCAGAACGAGGTTTTGCAGGTATACTGCTTGTGAAATACAGCAGAGAAAAGGCAAATTGTGAGGTGCACATTTTGTTTGGTCCTTAACCTGTGTCAACTTAGAAACCCTATAGCCTGATTTATTCAGTGCAGCAAAAACAGATGCCTCTGTTACTCCTCCTTCAGTTGACTAACGCAGCATCACAAAATTTACCAGTCTTTGAGATGCAAATCCTATTTGCTTTAACCTAAAGTCAAAAGAGCTACTACTTTTCTTCAGAGGAGGTCATTTATTATGCTCCTAGGGACGTTTTCTTGGCAAAATTTTTTCAATAACTGAAATTTCAGCCTCTGGCCTCAAGGATTTTCAGTCACTAAAATAATTTTCTTTCAAACCACATCACAGCCTTCTTCTCCAGGCTGAACAACTGAACACTCCTCAACGCCCCTGCAAAGGGCAAATGTTCCAGCTCTGATCATCCTGATGCCTTTCTGTTCATCAAGCTATGGGTTACTGAGGTTTTCTTTATTTTAGAGGGAGACAAAACAGAACCCAATATTCCAGATGTGGCCTTCCAAGCAGTGAGTTAAGGAGAATAACCACCAGCCTCAATCTCTTGGCTGTACTCCTATCAATACAGCCCTGGCTTCAGAAGTTCCTCCTCCTGGGTCAGCTACAGTTGACCATGGGGTAGGCTGTCTCCCTCTGTTTTTCTCCAAATAGCTATCTCCTCTGTGTCCACAGCACTTTAAAGCCCTGTTCCATGCTTCCTTCTCCTTTCTCTGCCTGTTGCTCAGTAGTCACTGGCCTCCTGTTTAGATGGGCCCTCCTGAGACACTTTTGCACTGGCAGCAATAATAACTGCATCAGACCACATCAGCTATGAGGATGGGCTCCGGAGGACCAATGTGAGGTCGTTTGCTCAGCAAGCTGATGATGAATTAGAGGAGATCATCTTCAGGGCAGTGCTGTTTGTCTGGCATGTAGGCAAGTAAGCTACTGGGGCTGTTTTATCTGCTTTAATGGTCCAGTGGGAGACATCAGATGGAGAAAACAGTTTGAAAGATATGAAAACAGTGCTTCCAACAATGCTTTAAGAGAGATATATTTTACAATAAGCTCTTGCCTGCTTTTATTGCTCTTTTATACATTTTTATACCTTCCTGCTTTCTTTTTCTTCCTCCCCTCTCTCCTTTCTCCCTTTTATTCTGGTACAGAATAAAAGATTTGGGTGATGGTGCAAAGAAAAGTTGTTAAGGCTGCCAGTCTTAGCACAAAGAAGCATTTGATAACCAAACTGCATAACAGCTTCCTTTTTGTTGGACACAATTCCAAGATTTCTCCCAGGTTGACTGTTCTTTGGTTGCTCTATTCCAGAAAAGTACTCAGGACAGGCTGAGGGAGCTGGGGCTGTCCAACCTGGAGAAGAAAGGATCCAGAGAAACCTAACACAGGCTTTCCGATGCTTGAAGGGAGCCTACAAGAAGGCTGCAGAGGGACTGTTTCCAAAGGCCTGCAGTGACAGTACAAGGGGCAGTGGTTTGGAATTTAGAGTTGGAGTGAGTCCAGAGGAGGGCCATGAAGATGCTCAGAGGGTTCCAGCACCTGTCCTATGAGGACAGGCTACAGGAGTTGAGGGTCTTCAGCCTGGAGAAGAGAAGGCTTCAAGAAGACCTTGTAGTGGCCTTNTTCAAAGCCAAAGCAACCTGCACATGTTCTGCTGGCAAATGTGTGAACAAGCTCTGTGCCTTCCTGCACATACCAGTGACCACTTGAACCTTGCTTGAATTATTCTTTTTAAAGCACCTCCACAACCTCCAAAGTTTTTGGCCTAAGCACTCACAGAACATTTCTGCATTTCTGAGATGGGGCTAGAATCTTCTGAACTGCTTTAGCAGCTTTCATATTTTATAACCTTTCTCATCAAAGTTTAAATTTTTACCTTCATTTATATCGCTTTTAGTCAAAAATGCCTCTTTTAAAGGTGTTAGAATTATACCAAAGGCATAAGCTAAGAATTGGGCTTCCTGGGGAGAACTGAATATCGATGCATTTATTTTTCAGGTTAACTGTGACTCTTAATGACAAAATATATAAAAATAAACACATAAAAATTGCTTCCTCCATTAAAAACCATCAAAATAGTAAACAGTATACAAGAAATCACTTCACCAATTGCTGCCAGCCCTGGAGCTATCTACAGCAGCTATTTCATGGCATATAGTTATGCAGGCAAGGACAAAGAGAGAGTGTCCTTGACCACACACATTAGATTTACTTTGTGAAGTGTAATTTTCCAGAGAGGAATTTTTCAAGACCCCAACCCTGACTGTGTCAATACCGTAGGCCATACTGCAGTGAAAAATAGTTCAGCTTCCCATCTTACATCTGCTGTGCTTCCACCTTAGCATAGCAACTGCAAAAGGTACTGAGTCCCCTCACACTTCACCTTCATGGACTGGTTTCCATGAAGCTACACAGCTGGAGCACTAGCTTCCAAACATTTGGTGACATGCAAAATAATTCAAAAATCAAGACAAAAAACTTAACTATGAATGAAACTTCCATCTTGGTTTGTTTGTCTTTTTTTTTTTTTTTTTTTTTTTCCCTCATTTTTAACTACAACAAAGTCTGTCCTGTTTATTGCAAAGGAGCAGAGCAGTGCTTAGATCAAAGCATCTCCTGGCTGTGCTGTACTGAAACTCAGGAGTCATACTGGTTCACTGCAGCAGTAATATGAGAAATGCTTTGATGTACATGTGTGTGTGTGTAAAGCACTTTAGTCATTACTTAGTAGCTACCCATAATATTTTAGAAATAGATTACCCAAAGTGTAAGTTCACATTATGAAATGTCAGTGGAAGTGACCCCTTTCATTACACTGCTGT
This sequence comes from Ramphastos sulfuratus, assembly GCA_013399055.1. NCBI lineage: Eukaryota > Metazoa > Chordata > Aves > Piciformes > Ramphastidae > Ramphastos > Ramphastos sulfuratus. The sequence continues at coordinate 6,089 of WBNM01012229.1, forward strand.
TCTTGACATGTTATTAAGCAAGATGGAAATGAACACTGAAGCAACCTTTTGAGATGTAGGCATTTCCTGTGGAAAGGTATTTGGTGCATCCATCAGAGAACCTTGCACAAGGGACCAATGACAGGCCTAAAGAACACCACTCAGATACTCTCTGATTAAATTAGAGTCAAAGGACATGCACATCCTGAGCCAAACATCAGTGAATGCAAGGAAAAGTATATGAAGAATTGGCCTAGAGCCTGTCCCCAGATGCGACCATCAGTAAGATCTTCTACACTTGGTAAACAATGTCTCCACCAGTTAACATCAATGGTTTGAGTTGGAAGGGACCTTTAAAGGTCACCTAGTCCAACCTCCCTGCAGTAAGCAGGGACATTTTTAACTAGATCAGGCTGCTCATGGCTGATACTATTTCAAGATGTGTACTTAAAAAAGCTTACACAAACCGGTGGATCCCAACTGCCTCACTGGACAGCAGACACCTGTCTCTTGCACAACCTCTGCTCCCCAGCACAAGAACAGCTCCTGCACCTATAAGGGAAGACAGCACATTTCTCCTGGAGCAGTGTACTTGTTGCCAGCCCTTCCCAGCTCTGGAAGGCAATTAGCCTTCCCACTGCACTCAAGCACAGCACATGCATTTGACTCTAGCGGGATGCAGAAAAGGAAATCGAAACATTCACCTGAGCAGCAGCAGCCAGCCTCGCCTCTCAGGAGAGCAATTATCAGCCCTGCTCAGCCAGGTAGCACTGCAACCTCTTTTTCTCTGTGTGTGCAACATGTTAGAAAGCCCATCTCAGGCTGCACGCTCACAGTCTTGAAAATGTAATTAAAAATAAATCCAATCTCATAATAATTGTCCTATTTTTTTTTACTACTGCTCCATACTTCCAATCCAATAGCTGCAAGCAAGGTGGAGCAGAGCCCATCATTGTTTTAGCTTTACAGAGGAGGCAGTTCTGAAACAGTGGAGAAACACAGACCATGCTGCCAGTTGCTCCTTTTAGCTCAGAACAGTTTTTGTCATTTCCAAGAGAACTGAAGAAAACTTTCATGTGCAATTAGCCCATTGGATTGCTCAGATTCACATTAATTATCTTTATTATTAGTCACCAGCTTATTTGTCTACACTGCTCTTTTTAGCAAAACACCATATATTCTTCTTTTGATTTTAGAAGTCCCCTTCAGCAATACAGACTGTAAAATTCTGCTTCTTAACCAGCATAATGTTATTATTTTCCTTTTTTTCTCTACCACTGTAGAGCTTATCTCTAAGGCTTGTGGTCACCATTGATACAATTGCCTACCCATTGCTATATTGATAATGAGGGATGATTTACTAATATGCATTAGCCAGAGGGCAGCAAAACAGTTGTCTGTTTCAAAAGCTTATTGAAAATATATCTGAAGAGTATCACAGAATCACAGAATGTTAGGGGTTGGAAGGGGCCTTCAGAGATGGAGTCCAACCCCCTGCCAAAGCAGGATCACCCAAGGCAGGTCACACAGGAATGCATCCAGGTGAGTTTTGAAAGTCTCCGTAGAAGGAGACTCCACAACCTCCCTGGGCAGCCTGCTCCAGGACTCTGTCACCCTCCCCATACAAAATTGATTCCTCATGTTCAGGTAGAACCTCCTTTGATCCAGCTCGTGCCTCTTGTTCCTGGTCCTATCACTGGGCACCAGCACAAAGAGCCTGGCACCTTCATCTTGACACCCAGCCCTCAGACATTTAAAGACATTGATAAGGTCCCCTCTCGGCCTTCTCTTATCCAGACTAAACATCTCTAGGTCTCTCAGCCTTTCTTGACATGAGAGCTAAGATCAGGAAAAATCTAATTCATCCTCTGCAGGATTGACTGTCAAACACTGCTTTCTCTTACATCAAAGAACTTTAATAAATCCTATAGTCCACTACTGCCTTCTGAAAAGCCATTTGAAACTTTATTTCATGAGGACTTTCAACTTCTATATTTTTCTTGGTTTATATTACTTCAGAGCACAGTTTGCAGCCCTCATGCTCACATACAGCATTTTAGTTAATTATGTTCTTTTAAAGAGAATTTGGGCAGTTGTTACTTGTTACTGTTTCTCCAATTTGTATTATAATTAAATGGATAAACAGAATGGACTATAATTAAATGGCTTAACACTATGGACTATAACTAAATGGCTTAAAAGTATGTGCTATGATTTAATGGCTTAGTGCCAATCTATGCACTGGTAGCACTGGCAAACCACAAAAAGCCAAGTGAGATACCAAATGCAAACAGCAATGTGGAAAATTAAATTTCAATATTCCCACTCCTAAAGCGTTTCCAAAACTGTTTTCAGATTCACAATTCACTTCAAAGCACATCAAAACTTGGTTTTTAACACATTGGCATTTTCTCTAAAAGCAAATTCCACCTTCTTAGGTGCATCAACAACTGGAGTTAAATCATTCACTCAACAAGTTTTAGGTGCTTGTCATGATATACACTCCACAGACAGAGAAAAATGAGCCTGGAGAAATGAGGGAAGCACTTCCAGTCACTTAAGTTAGTGGCCTAGTCAGGACTAAAATCTATAGTCTATGAATTTATTTCCTGACAGGAACCATTAAATTACACCCCTGCGTGCAGCAACACTGTAAGTGTGACAGTTTGGATCCCACTTAATATTTAATATACAACTTTAAAGCATATTAAGCAGCCTGAACAAAATATGCAATCCAGCAAAGAGTAGACAATTTCACAGCTAGAAAATAGAGTAATTTTCATTCCTGCTATTTGGTACTAAATGAAATGCCTTGTCTTTCCCAGATATAAATCATTTCCTATTTGCATTATAATTAAACTACGTGACACTTTCCGTGAGTAATGAAAGCACTTTAGGGTGCAGCTTTTTGGCCCTTTAATCTTTGGAGAAGCAAATAGATTGGAGTAAGGTGGTCAGAGAAAGAAAAACAGAAGTAAATGAAAACACTAGGTGAAATTACAGAAAATGTGTGTGAAATGATTGCAGCTCAGACCAGCCCCAAACAGCCTATCATTACAAAGATATATTTCCATCTACTGATACTTCTAAGAAAGAAGAAATTCTTGCTCTAAAATGAGCCTAATAGTAAACCTTTGTTTAAAGGCTGCTCCATGCCTCCCTCCCTCACCTCCAACAGCAGCAAGCTAATCCATCTACAAAGCAAGAAGAATGCTTCAAAATAACAGGGAACATCCTTCCACTTCTTCCCTCCCTCACTATCTCACTGGGATTTTGCAAAACAAAATATTAGCAAGCAAGCAAACAAACAACCCCCCCAAAACAAAACCAAACTGCCACAAAAAGAAAGGTAAAGAGGAAAGCCCTACAGAGCTTGAGTCCTAGCTGCTGGCTCTGCCACTCATCTGCTAGGTGATGATGGCCATATTCAGTTATTTGCAATTACACTCCCCCAAAGTCTATTTGGGGATAGGGAGAGGCTGAGTCAGGGTGAAACAGGAGCATCACTCTCAGTTCTCAGGTGGCACATAAGGGACAGGGAGAGATGAGCAGTGAGAGAAACACTTGAAGTCATCCCTGGATTAAATAGTTGTGGCTCCTGGAGGCCAGTGGAGTCACCTAACCACTCCCCTAGGAAACTATGTCCACGATTATCAACCTTGCAAATCAGTCTTCATTGGTTTCTGCAGTGTGGAACACCAACATCAGGAGGCCTTACAAGAGACCCTTCTCAGGAAGGAGAGAGATGTGCCTCAAGCACAGGGAGCCACCCTATCTCAAAAATCTGGAGTGAAAAATGTCATTAGCCTCTTTGTAAGCCCTGGGTACCCACAAACAGAAGTGCTCTGCCTTATGTCTCCAACTAAAAGCAGCAGCAACTGTTGGCCAAGAGCCCACCTTCAGGGCTGGGTTCTTGGAGCACTCTGGCTTAGTGCCTTTGGCCTCAATAAAGCTCATTTGGGGGTTTTCATTACAGAGGCTTTGGCACAGGGCTGGGCATCCTTGATAAATTTGATACATACAGAAGGAGAACTTACAGCCTTTAGGGCATTCTACCTGTGGAGGTAGGGGTGTTTACAGACATCCATTTACATAATTTAATGGGGTGCTGCACAGTAAGACATCTAATTTTACCTTATCACAGTCCCATTACAAGTGACTAAACTACCTTGGAGATCTAGGGTCTTCCACCCCTGCCATCTCAGGATACTGGCCAACAGAAATGCAGTAACTGCCTCTACAATTCCTGGAAGATTGAAAAGTTTAAAATAAAAAAATAAAAAAAAAAAAAAGAGAGAGAGAACTGGAGAGGGTAATTTCTTGAAACAGTTGCCTTGGGCTTCACCTCATATTTTCAGCAAAGAGAGGGCACAATTTTGGTTACTACAAATGGTACAACTTTGGAAAGCACAGCTAATGGCAAAGAGTACTGGAATTTCATTCTGAAAGGAGAGGCTGTAAGAGATGCCTAACAGAAACTGAATGAAAGGTAATGATATAAAGTGTCTTGTGATTCTGCTTGAGAGCCTAGTAATAAGCATTTCTGCTAAAAGATGGGAAATTATCAGTGAGAAATGACTGGGGAGGATAAAGACCATATAAATCAATCAGAGTATCCCAGGATAAGGAGGATTAGCTTTGCTGAAAAAGGCAAAAGCTATCCAGAATTGCTCAACAGAAACATTTGTAACAGAAGCACAGAAGTATTAATGCCATAAAACAAGGCACAGTGACACTTATCTCAATGCAATCTTTTTCAATTGTGCTCAAAATAAAAAGAATAAAAACAGCCAAACAGAGCTGCTGGGACACACAACTGAATCCCTCATCTATGAAACGAAGTGGTCCTCACTCATTTCACCCAGAACATTCAAAGGCAAGAAGAGATATTATTCCTTTGTGTAAGCTCATTAGAAGCAAATATTAAATTATTATTTCCTTTTATTCAATATAAAGAATGAGAAGTGGCTGAACACCAGTGCAAGTGAGTATTAACTGTCACAAATAAGCCTAGGCTGAAAATCAGCAGAAGGTTCCTAGTTGTGAGATCAGCAATGTCTGGAATAACTTTGCAGGCTGAGGAGCAAGATGTTTACTTGATTACTGAAAAGGAATTTTAGGACAGATATGAGAGATCCAGAAGATCCTAGAATCATAGAACCATAAAATGGTCTGGGTTGGAAGTGACCTCCAAAGGTCATCCAATCCAACCCTCCTGCAGTCAGCAGAGACATCCTCCACTAGAGCAGCTTGCTCACAGCCTCCTCCAGCCTGACCTTGAATATCTCCAGGGATGGGGCCTCAACTACCTCCCTGGGCAACCTGTTGCAGTGTTCCACAACCCTCATGGTGCGGAACTTGCTCCTCACACCAACATAAATGTACTCTCCTCTAATCTCAAACCATTGCCCTCGTCCTCTCCCTACAGGTCTCTGCAAACAGTTCCTCTGCAGCCTTCTTGTAGCCCCCTTCGGGTACTGGCAGGCTTCCATTAGGTCTCCCCAGATGCCTCTCTTCTCCCGACTGACCTCCAGGATGATGTGGTATAGTCACCCATTGTGACATGCAGCTTGAAATGCCACACACTTTATTATTTTGTTAATAATAATTGTTAACATATTGTAAAATCCTGAAGAAGACTGCGCTGTTTCTGTCAGATACTGCAGAGCAAACGCTGGGATCCACTTTCCCTTCTCTGTGTAAACAGAACTTTCCCAATTTGCATTCTAATTCCGTTCTGTTAGCTATCAAGAATTGCCCATCACACACTAAGAACTCTCGTTTATTCCTAGCCTAGCCTAGCAGCATTGCATACAAAACATGAGCTTCTCTGAGACAGGAAAAGGCAGCAAGGACTGGGGAAGGGAAAGCTGTTGAAATTTCAGTGTCTGCTTCTCCAAAATGCTTGCTACCTTTGCAACTTCTCCTACAAAGTCCCTGGGAACCAGGCAGGTCTGGATATTTATAAACCACAGAGCTTCCAAGGAACTATTTTCTCCTTCACATAAGACTCCTTCACATAAGATCCAATAGATGGCAAGAGCTAATTTAAAAACATTACGATTTCGTGTTCAAATGTGCAATTAAGAAGAGAAATGGAGATTGAGATTAGCAATGGCAGAAGATCTCTAAACTTTATATTACACAATTAACATTTTAAGTAGAGCGGGTCAGAATAACGAGGCTTTTTACTTGCTTGCAACACTGGAAAGCAAAACAATCCTGCTTCGGGTCAGATAATGCTTCATTTATTTTTTAGCATTATTTTAATGTTTTCAAGGGTTTGTAAAAGCCATTTCATATTTATAGGGGGGGGTCATGCTGCTCTTAAGGTTCCAGATACAGGACCTTTAGCCCTAGAATAGCCATACATGTAATCTTGGTGTGTTGTCAATTAAGCTCTGTATGTGTGCAGAGAGAATAAAGACAGTTCTGCTGGCAGAATTCAGCACTTCATTTACCCAAACACAGACCCCTCTGACTACTGAACTAAGTGGAAGTTAAAGGCTCAGGGTTACAAATGATCATCTTGTAATGCTCATTATGAGTCCTGCTAAGCAGCAATGTCATACAGAAATGTTCTGATTTGCTTAGCAGAAAATGGATAAACAATGCAGCCAATTTCCAGGAAATTGATAGAGATGGCAGAGGTGAGTCATTCTGCTCAGGCTGCTCTACCTGCACCATTGCTACTGGTCCAACTCCTCTTCTCTGATCACGCTCACAAAGAGAACTATGCAGCAGAACAAGATCTGGAGCAGATCATGACCTGAGTATGATGCTATACCAGTATGATATTAAAGCCATTACCGGCTTGGAAGGAATGAAGAAAAGGGCTGTGTACCCTTCTCTTCTGCTCAGCACTCCTGGTAGGGTCTTAGCTGCAGTAGTATGTCCACCAAAGAGCAGGCAATGAACTTAATTGCAGTTCTGGGCCAACTGAAGATCCAGAGGAGAGGATAACAAGAATAATGAGAGGTCTAGAAAACATGATTGCAAGGAAATACTGAGTGGGGAGGGAGATTAAATTTCTATACAGATTATACGAATTGGGGATATGAAAACAGGTCTTGATTCTGCAGAGGACTGAAGTAGTATGCTTAAATTGTAAGAAAAGATATGTGGGATATTAAGAAAATACTAGTGAAGATAGAGGCACATGAACAGGCTGTCTAGGGCAGCTGTGTAACCTCCATCCATGAAGATTTTTTAGCATGCTACATAGATGTGTGAAGAAAAAGGACAGCTCATCCTGCAGCAGGTCAAAAAGATCTAAGATCATATCTAAGCTTATTTTCTATCAGTCTAATTGTATCTTTTGATCAGCACACTTGATTCTAAGCAATTCTTTTGTCTCAGGTTCTTCTTATTCAGTACTGACTTAGCAAAATCAGTAACAGGGAGCAAAACTATATTAATTTCCTTATGCCTTTCTTTCATCACTTCAGAGGATGAAGCTAACTGAGGAGGAAGAAGAAGAGGCAACACAGATTTCTGACTTCAGATTGTGGCACTGAAGGAAAGGAGGAGCCAAATGTCCCAGATACTGCGTTTAAAATTCTTTCTGGCCCATTAAAAATTATATTTATATATGTTCTACTATGAACTTAAGCACAGTTTGGTGTTTGTGAAAGACCTCCTAATCCTCTTATCTTGTCTTTGTTAGTGTGCTGGTTTGAGCTAANTTTGCCTTGGTTTTCCCAGAGTGTCTCACAGATCACAAAGTGGCTGGGATTTTGCTGAAGAACATTCTCATTAGCGAGTTTTACCTCACACCACTAGAGCTTGCCAGCTCCCAAGAACCAGGATCAAACCACCTCTTGAGCAGAGGATGACATTTCTGTGTAGCCAGGTCCACAGATGAAGTATTACACACAGTGTCAAGGAGAAACACCAAGAGAAGGATGAAAGAAAAATGAAGTCACAGTTTCCAAGAAAATTTACTCCACTATAATTTGTTACTGCCAACTAACTCAAGAAAAGTTACTGTAGTATAAAACTGGTTGAGAACAGAATAAAAGCAAATTCCATTCCTCAAAGGCAGCAATATATTTGATCATATTTTAAGGCAATTATCTGCATTCTTTACCTGGTAAATATCAATTTTAAGAGTGTTCAATGCCGAGTGCCACAAGCCATACATACATAAATCACATTACAAGATATTGGAGGATATCACTATGACATTTTCACTGAAGAAATCGACAGCTCTGTTATTGTCTAGAATGGTGTCTGCTAACTCCTAGCTAACATCTGATTCTTCATTAAAATAACACAAGCAGATTCCACTTACATTTTTTATGACTTGCTGAAAATACTTTGGATTTCAGCTTAGCAAGGCAGTATTGTGGGTGGAAAGAAACACAAGCTCTTGCATTTCAGAGCTTGAAAAGAGGAAACTTTAACCATAAACCTAGCCAACACACAGCCACAGTGTGGCAAAAAAACAATGAACAAATCCACTCCCACTCCATCACACACATTTCTCAACTGCTAGAAAGCAGCTTGGGTCTTGGAGTCACGTTGTAAAGGTGAGGTTAAGCCTGAGCTTCTACAAATACAGAATCATTTTGGCTGGAAGAGACCTTTCACATCATTGTGTCCAACCATCAGCATAGCACAGCCAAGTCCACCAACAAACCACTTCACTTAGCATCTACATGGTTGTTAAATATCTCTCTAGGAAGCCTGTTCCAGGGCTTGACAACCTTTTGGGTGAAGACATTTTTCCTTACCCGAGGGGTCCCACAGCAGCAGCAATGCACCTCCACGGATGTTGGCTGCAGAGGGGCCTCAGGGAGCAAAGCAGGAAGAGTGCTCCTCTGGAGCAGCTCCAAATCCCACAGATTTGGCTCTCTGCATAGCAAGGAAGTCCATCCTTTTTGAGGTATCACCTCCTAGTTGGACTGGCCTCACAACAGGCTGTGACAAAATTCAGTATAAACCCAGCCTGAAGCAGAACCAGTCACTTGGGCTGCTCCTAAAAAAGAAAAAACACTGCTTTGTTCTAACCATCAAAACTTAGCAGTGGTTGGGATACGAGAAGGTGATGTCTCAAAAATCAATGTATTTTCTTCTTTTATTATGGAGGTAAAAAATAGTAAAGTATGTCTTTTGAACTTTTATATCAGGGAAAGAAAAAAAAGGGCTCTCAGGCAGGGACCTTGAATGTCAAGTGATTTTTATGGCTATGTAATGGGGCCTGAAAAACAGAGGCTTTTAATAGAAGTGTCAGTCACAGCCTGTAACTACTTCCATGCAAAATTATGACATTGGATTCTTTTAAAGGAACATATGCAACAATAGTATGTGGCTAATCAGCAGGTTACCAGGACCAAGAAGATTCCTCCAGGACCCTACAACATTCCCAGTATTCATCCTTCCTACTGCTTGTGAAGTCAACTGAACATACTAGGTCATGGTAATGCTAGATATCAATCCTGTCTGGGGGATAAGGTGACAGAAAGCATCCCTGTGGAAAAGGACGTGAGAGTTCTGGTGGATGAGAAGCTGGACATAAGCCTGCAATGGGCATTTACAGATCAGAAGGTCAAGGGCAGCCTGGCTGCATCAAAAGTAGTATGACCACAGATAGAGAGAAGGGATTCTGCCACTTTACTCTCATGAGACCTCACCTGGAGTACTGTGTCCAGTTTTGAAGCCCTCAATACAGGAAGGACATGGACCTGACAGAGTGGGTTCAGAGAAGGACCCCAAAGATGATCGGGGGCTGAAGCACCTCCTCTATAGGGACAGGCAGAGAGCTGGGGCTGTTCAGCATGGAGAAAAGAAGGTTCCAGGGAGACCTAACAGCAGCTTGCCAGTACCTGAAGGGGGCTACAAGAAAGGTGCAGAGACACTATTGGCAAAGGCCTGCAGTGACAGAATGAGGGGCAAAGGTTTGAGATTAGAGGAGAGCAGATTGGATGTTAGGAACAAGTTCTGCACCGTGAGGATGCTGGAACTCTGCAACAGGTTGCCCAGGGAAGTAGTTGAGGCTCCATCCCTGAAGATACTCAAGGTCAAGCAGGACAAGGCTGTGAGCAAGCTGCTGTAGTGGAGAATGTCCCTGCTGACTGCAGGGGGATTGGACTGGATGACCTCTGGAGGTCCTTTCCAACACAAACCATTCTATGACTCTAAACTGCAAGCTAAGGTGGTGCATGGACTTACTTCAATCACTTCTGAACTGGATGTGGTTCTCTCTTCACCTCTTTTTACTTGCACAGTATTACCTAATCCCCTAAAAAGCATGACAAATGGCCTGTGAAGGTCAGTCATTACAGTCCTTTCAGAAATAAGATTAATAACCTGAAAACCTTGTCCAAATGAACACGCTGGGGGGTCAGTCCTTTCAATTGAAAAATAATAATTGTCTTTTAATTACGAGGCATTTTCTAAGAAATTTCTTTATGTGGAAGAACAATGCTCTCAGATGGATTAATAGATGGAGTTCTATCACATTTCTCTACATTCATTTTGCCAATGGAATTACATTTTTCTCCAGCCCATACATAACCCTAAGTGACAGTTAAAAAATCCTGATCTTCCCCAGAACTCTGGAAGATCAAAGGACTGTGAAGGTCAGGCTTTCACTGATTGTTTCCATGGTCATACTAAATTTTGCAATAGCAAAATTATGTAGGGTACCTTGTGGAGATAGTAATTTTTAACAAAAGTAATGATACTGCTGCAGATGGGTTTGAAACACACAAAAAACCCCACAAAAGTGACCCAAATTCTTATAAGCAAATACTGAAAAACATTGTCCAAGATAACCCTGTTTCCAAGCCTCAGACCTAGCCAGACCTGTGGAACCTGCCAGCTTTGCAGCCTGCCCAAGAAGCAGCTCTGCCCTTCCCCATCACTTGCTCTGGGACCGAATTTGTGCCAAACTCAGCCAGGGACTGCCAGCTTGCTGACACTCAGCCTGCGTGGCACTTTGGAGCAGAACCAGAGCAGGCTTGGGAACAAAACCTTGGCTAGTCAGTGGCTGCACGTGCTGCACAAAGTGACATTTCTGTAGATTTCTCAAGTTAAAAATATGCAGATAACAAACTAAACAGTGACAAAATGTACTTGCCAAGTCTCTACTATTATTAGAATACTCAATATCCTGCCACCCAGCTAAACTCCCTATGTCGACTGCGATTTTCTAAGGGAGCATTTGTGTCAGTTCTCCAGCACTGGAGTAGATGAGGTCTGACCAGAGTGATTTTCCCACCACACATGTCCCTCCAGACTATTTCTTCAGCAGTTCATCCATTCTGAGCTGCCACCACAGTTGGCTTTCCTTCAGATCTGCAGGTCAGACAGATACAGAATGTACAACTGCACGCCTTGTGTAAGACAGCATCATTGCTTTAGCTCTCCTGGTGCCCAAGTGTTTTGCTTAGGCTTTACTAGAATGCAAAGTCTCCCCAAAATAGAAAAACACAGTGTTACAGAAAAAAGGTTAAATCACTCCATGTGTTCTGGGGGAGAAAAATATTGCAAACCAACTCCATCCACAGCTGCTATAAACAGTTATAGTAGTGTGACGGTTTGGGAGTTCCCCGTCCCCGTGTGTGTCCCCCCCCACACTTTGTAAAATCACCCAGACTAGACTCAGTCAGCTGGAAGTTAAGAGATGAAGCTCTATTTACAGCTTAGCACAATATACAAGCAGATATATACACTATATACAGGAATATTTACAGAAATATACAAGTTTAAGGTAATACAGAAACACAACACCCCTCCCAGAAGTCAGAGACCCCAGGAGGGGCTCCCAACCACCCTTCCACCTTCTTCCACCCCTATACCTTACCCCACAGTTTGCCTTACGTGCAAGGTGAATTCGGAGGATCAGTCAGGGGGGTTAGAAGGAAAGTGGTTAGTGAGGTTACTCGGCAGAGGGGTCAGAAGCTGCCAGACCACCCGAGACACTGTGCCCCAGAGACTGACTTACCTTTGTTTTGTATTCTTTTCTTAAACATCTCAGCAAACCTATGAGTGAAGTAGACATCACCACTGTTTTCCTTTCACAGTCTATAATATAATTTTCTCCATTAAAATATTCCAATTAGCCTCAAACCAGCACTGGTAGTAATAACTGAGTAACAGCATTTCAACTTCCAAAACATTCTCATTCAAGGCACCAGGAGAAATGATCTGATATTAAGGAGATGACAAATGGCCCCTGATTAGCACAACCAGTTCTCTTATATCTGTGTGCTTGACTATTAAGACTAAATAAACACAGTCTTAGAGGAGATATATATATATATATAGATAGATAGATAGATAGATAGATAGATAGATAGATAGATATAAACTTGTGGGTTTTATACATACAGATTCAAGTTCAGTCTTTCCATATATCTGAGATTATTCTCCTTCTGGAAAAAGAGATATAACTGACAATGACACGGTATTTTGGCATGGCAAAACACTGCCTTCTCTTTGGAAAGAAAAGAATTCATCTGGAATGTTAATCAACAAGGAAGAGAGTGCTTTCTGAAACTCAGGACCTATAATCTCCTTGATATGCCTATCCTTTTTCATTATTTCTTTGTTACATGGTCTCAGACCAGACGAGGAAAGATCAACAGACAACCTAGGGCAGTCAGAGAACCAGGCAATAATCTTGTTTTCTGCAAAGGATCAAAACAAGCTTTGAGAAAAGTAACTCTGGGTTTTATTTTCTTATAGAAGAAATGCATTTGTTTCCCAGCGTGCTTGAGCAGCAGGAGATCTATGAGCAACCAAAATAATGTGCACCTCAAGCCCAAAAGAGCCATAACTCATTTTAGTCACAGAGCATGAGAAGCTTTCTTCCCAGAGAGAGCCTCTTCCCACCCTTCCACAGGCAGACTACTCACTGCATTTTAAGAATAGAGCACTTAACTAATTAGTATTTGCTGAAGTGTGTGGAGCATTCTCTGAGCATTATATGGATTTGAAACAATCTAAGGTTCGAGTTCAGCTGTCCATCAAAGTTAAAAACACCTAAGTTAAGGTCTCCCTCCATTTCTCCTATGCTGATTCTGTGAGATAAGACATGTTCTGTAAGATAAGACAAAGAAATCCACTGTTGAGCTGCAGAGATTAACAACACTCAAGGACAGAGGAGACAGGTAAGAGAAGCAAAAATAACTCAAATGCCCTGGCTCACCAAGAATGAAGCACACAAAATCAAACACACAGATCAGTAAATAAGAGTTCTCATTGCAGCATCCTTCATCCAGGCTCAAGCAGACTCCACCATGGTTGAAACTTGTCAATCACAGAGTGCTTAAAATTGCTGAGGCTGCTTCCTTTTATCGGTTACACACTAACACATTCAAGGCAAATCAGCCTTTTCTCATCTGAAGAAGAGTGAGCCACAATGAAGATTACATTCTTGTCAGTACCTTGCAGAGCCATGTCTAGCTCTAACAGCCTTCTCTCAGTAAACAGAACAAATCAAGAGCGCAAGAGCCACAAAATTCACAATTTTCAGTGCTACAAACACCACACTAACATAGAAGCTGACTGCCGTCAGAGGTATGAGATGCTCTGTTTCCAGATATGTCCTGCAAAATCTAAAACAGTTGCAGGAAGAAACAGGGATAGGAGTTAAGAGACCTTTGTTGACAAAGCAAATTACACAGTCTCTTTGCAATTATGGGACCATTTTTCATCTTCTACTTACAGAAGAAAGGAGGAGGGGGCAAACAAAGAACAATTATAGTCCATAGCTCATATCAAAGGGGTTTGTATAATCCATGTTTCAGCACGGTTTTTCTTTCAATCCACAAGGAAAAAAAAGAAAAAAGAGAGACAGAGAGAAAATAAAATCAATAAAGCAGCTAAATGTATGAAGTTGAGTGAGTTTAATCTGAAGCCAGGAAAAGAAACATCACATGAAGGGTACAGCAGTTCTTCATTTTTCATTGCTTTAGTAGCAGACAAATGATTTCAGAGGAGTAGCTGCCACAGTACTCGTGGAGGTGAACAATCTTGTTTCAAAGAACTGAAACCATAAGAACAGTTTCAAACAGTTCTTGCTCAGACTTCCAGCAGTCAATGCACTGATACATCTCCTAAACTTCCTTCCTCAAGGCATCCTGTTCTAAGTTAGGACCAGATGCTAACATCTATCAGTTGCACAATCGAACAGGGGATAGAAAGCAGCACATGTTGTTAAAGAAATGTGTTCCACAGTTGCAGTTTCAAGAAAACACTCCTCTACTCTCACTGCTGTTCTGCATGAGGAGGCTGCTCTGGTTTTATCTCCATTCTCCCTCATGGACATACGCAGACCCACACCGGACATAAGGAATGACGATGAACATGCCTGAATTTTGCTGCCCTTAACACAGTATTTCTCATCTACCTGTGTGACTGAGCAACCAATGAAGACACTTCTCTATCACTATGGTGGAAACAAGAGGGCACAAGATCATCACAACAGTTTCCCTCTGAAGTTAAAAGTCACTGAATTCATAATCCAACAGCTTGCTTCCCTCTCTGTCTGTGGATTGGTGATTCAAACTCCTTCCCCTTTTGACAACAGACACACATTCCAGCCTTGCTTCAGTGTTATTAGCGTGCTGCAGTCAGCTTTGTCCCCATGGACAAAACCAGCCAGATGTGGCATGAAAATGTGTCAAGGAAGCCTGATGGCTCAAGTAACAAAACCCATATGCAAGGTGTTCACCTGCCACTTGTCTGCATTATATTAAGTCCTTACCGTTTCTGTGTGGACTTTGCTGTCAGAAACTTCAGTTTGACTCAAAATGTTAAAAAGGCTCAGAACACTGAAGAATAAAGCAAGTAAAAACAGGCATCTGTCTGCACTCTCTGAAATAAGAGATGTATACCAATGCAGGATTTTTCCCTCATAAAAATTTTGGGTCACAAGACCAGATTGTTTCCTGTGCAAATATGGACTGCTTTCAGAAGTTTGGAAAAGCACTTTTAGAATATAGCTTAATATCAGAAACAATACACAGCATTTGAAGCACACTAAAACATGTCAAGAGCAAATTACGTTGGGTAAGAAAGTCTGCCAAAACAGTTTGAAGTTAATGAAAAGGCTAATCAAAGGCAATACACATCTTTTGATTTTCAAACCTTCAACACTCACTGCAGAACTATCTTCAGCAACATGTTCCTCTCTTGGTTTCAGTGCAAGCTATGTGGTTAGTCTAACACAAAAGCCTAAAATGTCACACAAAGATATGCACACCTGAAATTAGTGGCTTTTGTTCTGAGATTATTTTCTATGACATTGAAGTCTTGCCAGCTTCATTATTCATATACTTCTGATGTAAGCAGATTGCAGCAATAAAGACACCAAAAGCAAAGGGAAGTTGCAGGCTGCTGCTATAACTACCTCTGAGTGAGGGACCTATGAGAATCATATTCAATAACATAAATTGCATTACAGTGTAAACAAAATTTAACCCGGGTGAAATGATTGTATTAAATAAACATGACAGGGCAGAAATGTTTTCTGTAAAGATATAGCTCTATAATATATTCATAGCCAGCAGCATTAGGACAGTTCCACACCAGCAGACAATTTCTCATTTTTAAACCTCTCGGTAAAACAAATAATTACATCTACTCATTGATTTTTAGAGCAAAGCCTCTCCTTTTAAACAGTAATAAGCTATGTTTTATACTGAAGTCTAAATTACAGCAAGAAGTCAAATATATGAGTTGTGTGAGTTTTTTGAAATCCAGAATATTTTTATAGCGTTATTCACTTGATAATTCTCACATGTTTACGCCAGATGTTTACAGTCTGCACCCAAGTTTGCAGTACATCATTTTAGATCTCCTCACATTCAGTGCTGCAGTAGTCTCAGTATCACTGCTCAGAGCAAACGAACAATGGAAGTGAAAGTTTGATCTATGAAGCATCACGAGGATAGAATTACCTATGCTACATTATCTACCCACATGACCGAGTAATCCATCTAACCAAAGAGACAAAGTAAAACAAAATGTCACAATTCAAGAGCATCTTAATTCTTTTCACCTCTTAGTTATTATTCTTCAAGCACTGCTGACACCCTCCTCAGCTCCAAAGAGGAGGAATTCACAGATCTTTCTAATGCCAACCTACCCAACCTGCCTATTTAGCCATTCATGCAATCACCTAAAAGGATTTTACGTTCTCACTATCTACACCTGGGCAACATCATAAATCACAGAGAGAAGGTTAAATAGGTAGCTAGAAACCATTATGCACCATATCAGCACATTGTTTTCTTCTGGAGCTGACTTTTAACAGTAATAAAAGTGCTAGTAAAGAAATAATATTTTGGGAAAGTCCAACCAGTCTTAGAAAAATCATGATGCTGAATGTGCAGCTAAAGGTGCTGCCTCTGAAATCAATGCAGTCAGAATGATGGGATGAAAAAGACCATGAGTTCTCTTTTTCTCACTCCTTTTCACTCAATGGGGCAGCCCTGATGTCCTTTGTCAGCCATCCTCACAACCTAAATTGTGCTAAATGTATATGCATGCACAAATCTATGCCACAGATAAACCCCAGAACCTCAGTGATGAAAATATGAATTTTATTCCACTTCTTCACTACTATCTAAGAATCCCTCCCCATGAAGGCTTCTCAGAGTCATCTGTGTAATTCCCCAGATCTAGGATCTGTTGTTTCAGCACAGGTATCCACTGTTAGAAAACACAAGTGGGCAACTGTAGTATTTTGTTTGTACTGATCTCCACAGAGCAGATGTATACAAAAATCACAAATTGTGCTTTCGAATTAGTAATGCACAACTTGGACACAGAAATCCTTGTTTGCTGAAAACAAGCAATGACCTACACCCCACAGTACACACAGAATCCTACATTAGTCTTGAAAGCATATTTTAGCAGTATTTCTATTTACACTGAATTTAGATTAGATTATCTCACTTTTAAATTAATTTCTGGAAGTAACAGAATGCTCACAACAACACTGGGTGGTTTTGAGAAGGAAATGGAAATAAAATAAATGAGAACTCATGAATCCTGTGACTATCTGCCAACATTTCCAAGCAATGTTTGCACTCCTTTCTGAGGAGTTCTAACAGCCACATCCCCTCTGAGTACGAGCTGTATTATACATACATTACACAGCCACAAAATAGATGGGGTCAACTAAAGGGCTTCCTTGTGATTCTCTTTCTGAAAGTAGGAGGAATCATGTACAGCCAAGTCAGTCCTTAACAAGAGAGAAATCAATTCCTCTTTCCACTGCAAACTTTTTTAAAGGAGGCTTTACTTTGGCTTTTAAAAAACCCAGAGAAGCAGAAAATCTGCCTGGCTGTCTCAAGACAGCTGTGTCCTTGGAGATGGTCTTGCCAGATTCTCAGGATATTTACTCATGGAAGGGAACACACAACTTGTGATGACTTTATACCAGGTCTTTGTTCATCCCATGCCTCACAGTGGTGTCTTGGAACAGTTGCAGGGAATTTCATAAAACAGCTGATCGATAAACATCTCTAATCTCCATCCTTTCCAGATGACACATTCATTAACAGCTGATTCCAAAGAGGAAATAACCTCTATGTCCATAAATCACCATGGTCTCTACTATTAGTGCTATTTTATATGGTACAACAAAAAATAAAGATGCTATTTTAATTTAATAACATGACAATTGAGTCACATTGTTGGATGACCTGCTCAAAATTGGAATCTTCTGCTAAAGTCTGCTTGAAATAAGTAATTTATCAATGTATAATTCTTGTTTATAGTCCCTAAATGGGATTAGAAACACTATCTAGTCCTGGCTGATGCAAAGCACTTTATAAAATACATGCTGTGCTCCCTCCTCAATCAGCTTTAAGGAATATCAATTTGGGGGTTTATATTTCCCTTCCTCTATCCTCCCCTATACTGTAAAAACAAACCAATAAAGCTCCAAACATATTTAATGGTGATGCCTTCCTATGTACTCTAGAGAAAAGATGCCCTGTGCTAAGCAAGCTTTTGCCACCTACCTTGTGGCAACATTCCCAAACAGTACCAATACTCACATAATGTGCCAAGATATTTGATAAGCACAAGACAGCAAGACTGGAATTAGACCTTGTATTGCTGGTTTTGCTTCTGTGCTTATGTTCCTCAACAAGTATAACTTATTTTAAATGGTTTTAAATTAGAGCTGAGCAGATTTAGATTTGATGTCAGGAACAAATTCTTACCATAAGTGTGGTGGAGCACTGCTGCCAGGGAGGTAGTTGAGGCTCCATCCCTGGAGATATTCAAGGTCAGGCTCAACAAGGCTGTTCATTCATTCACTAGAACAATCTGAACTTTGAGGATCAAACAACAGCTTCTTCCTGAGTCCAGACACTTAGAATCATCTATTGCCTGTGGTCTGGTTGACACACTGGAGGGAAAGGATCCATCCAGAGGGACTTGGACAGGCTGGAAAGGTGGTCCCAATTTTAACCTCATGAAGTTCAACAAGGCCAAGTGCAAGGTCCTACTCCCGAGTCAGGGCAATCCCAAGCACAAATCCAGGCTGGGTGAGGAGTGGCTCAAGAGTAGTCTGGAGGAGAAGGGCTTAGGGTTGTCAGTTAATGAAAAACACTGTGAGTCAGCAATGGTCACTGGCAGCCCAGAAGGCAGCTGTGTGCTGGGCTGCAGCCAAAAGGGAGAGGATTCTGCCCTTCTCTGCTCTGCTGAGACCCCACCTGGAGTACCGTGTCCACTTCTGGGGCTCCCAAGCACAAGAAGGATATGGAGCTGCTGGAGCAGGTCCAGAGGAGGGCCACGAAGATGATCAGTGGCTATGTAGGAGCTCGGAGAGTTGGGGCTGTTCAGCCTGGAGAAAAGAAGGTTCCAGGGAGACCTTAGATCAGCCTTCCAGTATCTGAAGGGGGCTGCAAGAAAGCCAGGAAGGGACTTTTGACAAGGTCTTGTAGTGATAGGACAAGAAGGAATAGATTGAAGCTTGAGGAGGGCAGATTTAGACTGGAGATTAGCAAGAAATTCATTACAGAATAGGTTGCCCAGGGATGCTGTGGATGTTCCCTCCCTAGAAGTGTCAAAGCCAGGGTGGATGAGACCTTGAGCAACCTCCTCTAGTGGAAGGTGCCTGTGGCCATGGCGTGGGGCTTGGAAGTAGATGATCTTTAAGGTCGTTCCAACCTAAACCATTCTAAGAAGGTTTGAATGCCAGATAAATGACTCATCTGTTCTGAATAAAATGTTCCTTCCAAACTGGTGTTATGAATACATATGGCCACTCTATATTCCTTCTATTAATGTTGTTTTATGGATTAATTTATCCTTGGCTGGTGTTTTCAGCCACCTGCTCCTACACTGAGCTGTACATCATTACTAGGCAATTGAAATCAATATGACTGCTCACAGTGTAAGACTACACAGTGGGCTAAAGACTGACAAAGCCTTTTATGACTCCATCAGATAAATTAGGTTTTTATAAAATCACTTGTCACTAAATTTAATAGGTCAAGATTCTCAGCCTGTTTCAATACAGCTGACAGTGTAAACAAAAAGGTTATGGAAACCAGGAAGCCTGTAAGGCTTTTTATAATGTTTACAATGTATTTACATTGTGGTTCAGTTACGGTCAACCCTTTGGCATAGGTACTGTGTTTGGTGTATATTCAAAAGTGATGCATTCTAACAGGGAAAGGAAAAGAAGATAAAGGAGTTACTTCTCAGTTTGGCCAGACCTTTTTCTTCATTTCTCAAAAATGCTCTCCTTCCTTCAGTGGAAAACTGAAATTTGTTTTCACTCATACAAGCTTTGATTGACATAAAATTTTTCCCCTAATTCTTCCCTAATTTCACCTCTCCATTTGACTAAGAACAACTGTCTGTAACCTTTAGGCCTGGCATTTAATAGACAGTAATGCAGACAAGAAAGAAACAGGAACTCTGGAAATGCGATTATGCTAGAGATAACTTTCTTCTGCTGGATTCAATTCAGCACTCATGAAAAATCACATCCACTGCAATGAAGTAAGGTGTCTCCCACTTCTCCATGAGATTCAGCAGAGCAGCAATGTCAACTGAATTACATTTCCCATTTTGGATGTTCTTTATCCCTGGAAGAATTTCCTCCAATGGAGCTACTGCTTTTTTTTTTTTTTTNACTGTGAGTCAGCAATGGTCACTGGCAGCCCAGAAGGCAGCTGTGTGCTGGGCTGCAGCCAAAAGGGAGAGGATTCTGCCCTTCTCTGCTCTGCTGAGACCCCACCTGGAGTACCGTGTCCACTTCTGGGGCTCCCAAGCACAAGAAGGATATGGAGCTGCTGGAGCAGGTCCAGAGGAGGGCCACGAAGATGATCAGTGGCTATGTAGGAGCTCGGAGAGTTGGGGCTGTTCAGCCTGGAGAAAAGAAGGTTCCAGGGAGACCTTAGATCAGCCTTCCAGTATCTGAAGGGGGCTGCAAGAAAGCCAGGAAGGGACTTTTGACAAGGTCTTGTAGTGATAGGACAAGAAGGAATAGATTGAAGCTTGAGGAGGGCAGATTTAGACTGGAGATTAGCAAGAAATTCATTACAGAATAGGTTGCCCAGGGATGCTGTGGATGTTCCCTCCCTAGAAGTGTCAAAGCCAGGGTGGATGAGACCTTGAGCAACCTCCTCTAGTGGAAGG